>QVOB01022568.1:0-14471 GCA_014839585.1 Pseudomyrmex concolor
GTGGTAAGATGGCAATTTCAGATTTTATATCGCGCGCACGGAATCGCAACGAGACGCGTCATCGAATTTTTGGCAAACGGTTGCACTTTCTCGCGATCGCGAAAGAAAAACCTTCCTAATTTCTCCAAAAAAAAAAAAAAAACTACGAGTTCGTCGCATCACAAACTTACTTGACAGCACGGTGAATACACGTCACATGTGGCTCTGAGAAAAAGTATTACGCACCATCTTTCATCACACACGCACTAGATTTTTGCACACATATTTTTTAAACTGTGTACTTTTCACTCTAACACACGCGGCAGGAAACGAAACAAAAAAAATCACTCGCACGACGCACATGCATCACATAACTTCTATAGGAAAACAAAAACTAGCGACTGATGCAACATAAACACTCGCGCGCGCACACGCAAGAGAGAGAGTCACGGGTCAACTAACTCCGACAATTTTCGTGTCTAACGTACGGACACGGCGCGGCGTGACGGCGACGATCGCCGAAAACTGCCGATGATTCACGGCGGGCCACAACCTGCCAAGGCTACCAAACGGCAACTTCAAGCCTCTTCGACGACGTTCGCCTTTGTTCGTAAACGTTTCGCATACGTATTTTCGTTGAATTACCGAACGTGATTCCAGTCGTCACTTTTTCTAGGACTATTCACCTGAGAAACTCATGTTCGGCGTTTCTTCTTCGCAAAATCACGTCGAGTGTTAATTCGTCATCTTTCCGCTTTCTCGATGTGTGCGCCGAAAAAAATGTAAACACGCGCAAGAAAACAAGGCGTAACGGAGACGCGTGTTGTTCTCCCGAGCGGTCGTTCTCTCGCGCGATAACGGAAACGTTTTCATCCGGTCGCTCTTCCCGCGCAATTCTTCGAAATATATTCGAGCGTTACTCGACACTCGCGCTAAGCAACCGATGACGCGGTTCGACGATGCCGTCTTCACGTCCTGTCGAACGTGACAATGAAGTGTATCATGTCGCCCGCGTGACGTCGCGCATAGTACTACATAGAGAGGGACGATTCCCGCCGCGTACGGCCTCCCTCACTTACACACAGTTGTGTCGATACACAGAGACGCGCTCGTCTCTCTCGCTCCCGCGGCGCCACCAGAGCGCGTGCTTGTATACACACAGTCGTACGTACGTACTCTCCGCGCGATCGCTCTCTCGCTTCCATCTCCCCTTTCCGGAATCACCTCATTGGTATCCGTCGCGCAACTTGCCAGAGCTCGACTTCTTCCTTCGTCTCTTGTTCCAGGGGTGGAGTTCCGAAAAGCGCTTATTCCACCCAAGGTACACAAATGGTTTTTTAGAATCAAAACTCGCGTGTATATTTCCGACTACAGTGGCAATATGTTGTAGCTTTTCAAATTGCGTCGTGTGATTCTTCTCATTCGATTTCAGACAATGTTACATATTATTTTGCATGTTATTTCACTTGGAAATAAATATTACAATCACGCGTGAAGGTTACTTGACAAAATAATAGAATTTTGACGCATATTTATGCAATAATGTGTAAATTATATGGCTGCGATCAATTTAGCGCTGGTGTAAACATGCTTCGGAGCATTGGTCTGTTTTTAGCTTTTAGCATAAAACGAAGATAAAATATGTTGATCGCGCGCAGCCTAAATTATTTGAAGACGCACGTTCTGAATTATTTGTCGCGGTGCGTAGTCAACAAGTCATAAATTAGTGCCACGTTAGCGTATTGTTTTTTTTAGTTGCTCTCCCGCGTAACCGCCCGTGTTTTTAATCCTTTTCCTTGTCTCTTCTTTTAATGATAATTAGTTTATTATAAGGTACAAACGTAATCAAAGTTATTTTATTATGTTTCGTAATAATTAAGAGGATGGGGAGGAATTCTCAAGTAATTTATTACGAATATTTCTCTCCGATTAGTGTTCCGCTCGTAAAAATGTTTCAATAAATGTTCAAGATGCTCGACTTGTTGAAAAAAAATGTTGAATAATAATATTTGCAGTATTGCATTTTATCGGAATGTGTTTTCTTTCTCTATTAAAAACTTTGTACAACTTTTTATCTTTGAAAACGCGCAATGATATTTCATTGCACACAACTTGAGAAATTGAGGTCATTACGTGTGATCAGACGTATATGTGTGTGTGTACACGCATATTATCTCTATATTTATATTGTACCGTTGTCGGTTTAACAATCGAACTCCATTTGTTTTTACTAAAGAATATTAATTAAACAATATGATGCATCTTCGAATAACAAAATGTTTATAAACATTGGAAGATTTTGAAAGAGATTAACTATCGTAAAAAATCACTTTAGATTATCATTAAAAATTATGTTAATCTTCGTAATCATCACGAAGATTACAATTTCAAATTATCTTGAAAATTATCGTATAAAATACTGCGCACGCCGCTCGCTTTCACGCTCGCCTTCGCACAGATCCTCGTATATCGGTTTGTTTTTCGAGGGACGGGCCGGGCAACACAGTTTCTAAATCCGACCTTGTCCGTCGTTCTCGGCGTCTGGCCGCCTCCGTGTTTCCTCGCCAACCCTCACGAGGTAGGCTTTTTCTCGAAGCCGTGCCACCTACGTCTCCCGTTCTGTACCGATCCGCGGCTTCTTCTCCTCCCTCCCCGTGTTTCTCTTCTTTCTTCCACGATTTGCCGCTACCCTCGCTTCGTTCGGTTTTTCTTTTTTCGTTGACGAAGTCCTTCGTCTCGCTTTACGCTTGCCGAACCTCTTTATTGCGTTGTACGAAATCTGCAGAGACTATAAAGCCTGCCGCAACGAAATCGTATGTTAAAGCGTATCGGTGCCGAGTCTCGCGAGCGTGTGCGATAACGAACAAAGTTAGTCACTAGTTCTCTCGGTTTAGGTAACATGTTACCGTGCATTTTTAACTAGTTCTCCATTTGAATCTTGAAATAATATATCTCGAATTAAAGTTTTATACAATTTATATTACATTTTGCGCCCCCTCCCTTACATCAGCGCTTGGTTCTTTTTTTTTTATTGTATTAATGATTTCTCATTAAAGTTTTAACTTTAAAGAAATAATTTTTATCTCTGTATGCAAACGTGCTAACAATGCGTCAAAGAAACATAGACAATAACAAATGACTGAATTAAACCGAATTTGAAATGGCAATTTTCACAGTGTTTTGTATCTAATTTACAAGATTTTTACATATGTATATCGAGGCTATATCTCGAGGCGATTCTCGTGTCGTTTCAGAACACGGGATTCCTGAAAAACTTTCATATGCAAAAAAAAAGTTAATGTTGCACTATAGACTTTTGTATGCAAAATTGGCTCGAGAATCGAGGCTCCAGTTTCGATTTTCTTTTCGTTACACACTCGCCTATAAGATTCTTCAGGAAATGTGGGATATGCGCATATGATCAAACGCGAACAAGAGACGAAGGCTTAGAGAAATGAGAAAAAGAGGATGTACATACGATTCGCGAATGGGCGATATCGAATCGCTGCTCTTATACCACGCGTTCGCGTTAGTGTGCTCGCTAGTTCGTCGACATCGTGCGACGCGACGTAACGTGAGACGAGGAAGAAACGCGACCGTTGACGAAGCGTGCCCTAGGTCTTGGTTGCATATGGTGGAGAGCCATCTCGCTCGCTGCCGCCCTTTCTGCCGTGCGATGAACCACCGGCGTCCTTATTACACAGGTGAGTCGTGTACATATTACATACAAACGTATATTGTTCCATCGCGCAGGCGTGTGTCAGGAGCGGAGTTCTTGCATATTCTACTTTTGCATATTTTATTTTATTATTGCAACGTTATTTTATTAATATATGTACAATCTACCTCAAGACTGAAGATTTACTTGAGGTGCGCATATAAAACGTAAATGAACAAATAAATGAATATCTTTCTCTCTATATTTATTTATTACATGTATGTTCAATTTGTTTTATATGTTTATTTTATTTTATGCAATATAACTTTATATTCGAGCTTAATATATTTTTATATTGTGTAAAATTAAATGCGTTTGTTGAATAAACACTGAAAATCCGTTCCTGCTCTGCTCCCATATATCGAGGAAAAAGGTGGAGAGAGCGACGCGCACGCACCCTCCCCGAGTCACCCCCGCTCCACATTTCGCTTAGAGCTGGTGACGTAGCGTGACGTCACGATAGACGCCGTCCCCGGAACGACGATCGATTCTGGTCATCGTGTACGACCACTACTATACCGTAAGAAGAGATAGGTACAACCGCGCAATTGCGTCGCATGCATGATCGGTTTCTCACTAAGAAGATCCATGTATATTCACATGAGTCTGACCCAGACATAATAATAAATTAATGTACCGATTGAAAGTGGAAGGAGCACAGATCTGTATCAATTGGAGTAAATGATTTTTGAAATTCTCGTGCACAATCGCATATAGACATGTTCGTTCAAAAGATTTTGTTAAATAAGCCTTTACTTAGCGTGAGAGAGGTGTCGCGAAATAAATTCGAATCAAATCACAGAAGTCGATTGTTCCTTGTATGCCACGTGGTTCGCGCGTAAACCGCGAGAGAGACAGCAAGTTAAATTGCTGGATTAGACGTCGATGATTCTCGACGAAACATTGACAACATAGAAAAGCAAGAGAAAACATTGACAGGTAGAAGTGAAAAAGATGGTAAACTTTTGAAATAAAAGTGCTAGAGAGACGAGAAAGCAAATTTATTTAAAAAAAGTGAAAGAAGGAGAGAGAAAGAACAAATGTAAAGCGATATGCTGATAGGATAGTCGAAGATAAGCAACGAGAAAACAGTAGGAGAATGAAATCGGTTCAATAAATGCAGCACACAACCATCAGCAAACGCTTCGGTCGTCGATGATGACGGCGTCGACGCGCAGAGGAGCGGAGAACCTAGACGGGAAATCCGCTGTTTGCGCGCGCGCGCAAACGTGAGAGCGAGAAAGAAACGCATTTGCGCGGCATCAGACAAGCGCGAGTGTGACAGAGAAACAACAAACCCACGCCTGCGCCACGTGGGACGAGCGTAATAACAGCTCGATGAGAGGGAAACGACGAGGACAGGTAGAGAGGACGATAGAATGAATGTGTTGCGCGCGTATATATGTATGTAGATCATATATACTAAGTGAAAGATGTTTAAAATCTCTTGTGATGAGAAGAAAAACATACGTTTTGTTCGCGACATTGCGAGACATGAGCGTGAATGTACGTACGTACATAAAAAGTGATCCTGATGAAACAAGACGCGAAAGTTGCATGACATTGCGAGACGACGATTGCGAAGAGAGACAATTACTCGCGCCGATCGATAGCTGCGGATTGCGATCTCTTCTTCGAAGAGAGAGAAATACACACGGAGTGATAACAATGCAACTTGCTTGTCTCTTTTTGCTATTACCTCGATGATGCGTCCATTCTTGACTGTTGAATTACGAGATACATTTTTGTTTTTACTACGCTCGCAATGAAGCCATTTATCAGCAACAATTATTGAGTAGATAGATAATATCATTATAAAAAATTATCAATATAATTAATTTTTCAGCTTCGATTATATACACAGCACTTTTAAGCTACACTATTTATGATAACTTGTATGGAAAAGAGCATAGCTTTCTATTATAAAGATCCTCGCGTGTTTTTTTTCCGCTCGTAATTATTCAGATTCAAACAACCTTAAAAAAAAAAGATAGACGATAACAGATAATTAATTATGCGCGCAATAGCCGGCAGCTTTCACGTTACCTATGCTAATAAATACAGGAGGCAAGAAATGTCAGTCAAACTTAATGTACTAATGAATTATACAAAAGAAGAAATTCTATTGAATTATACAAAAGAAGAAATAATTATTTATATTCAACTAGTCAATTGTTATTCCATTGTGCTTCCACATAATATTCATGTAAATAAAAATTACGTATAGTTTAATGACCGTCGCGTATTTGTTCGTCAAAGAAAATCATTTTTATAATCAAGATAAAAAAAGGAATAATTAACGTAAATTTATATATTCTTTCGCCTTCTATTGGAACGCGAATAGAGAAATAATAATAACCATAAACAATAAAAATAATCCTATATCGCGATGTGTATATAAACTTTAGCTTCTTGTTTTTTTCTATCGATAGAGAGAAATGCGATTTTCAACTAATAGTGCCACGCCTGCAGATGTCGGCCATCTGAACAGACGCAATAAAGGGCGAGAACAATAGGGAGAAAGACGGTGGAAAGGGATGAATAAGGGACGGGAAAGAGAGGAAGGATGGAGAAAGAGACAAGATGATAACAGAAGAGGCATCGACCGGTTGGATACGTTGCCTGGACAACACAACGAACGTTGACTTTAGTCGAATTATTTGTTAAGCCGCGCTCACACAAAATGCACCATTTATCAGTATTTGCGCTGGGAGTTACATTAGTTTATCCCGGAATTAGCGTTGCACGAATATAACCGCAAAGCTTAGACTGGATGAAATCCCGGGATATCATCGACTTTTCCGTACTTAATTGCTAATTAAGCGAGCATCCATTCGATGTTTCGGAAACTTTATAGTTTTTATTTTTTTCATCCTGGTTCTAATTGCCGATCTTTACAAGTTTGATTTATTTTTTTATTGTTGCTCGCGGTATTTTGCTGAGAAGTTCTCTAACTTTCAGAAATATTAAATCATTATACACATATTTATTATATGAAATATTTTTTAAGGAACTTTATTTTAATATTTAATATTTGTTCAATTTTTTTCCAAATGATCTAGAAAGCGTGTGTGTGTGAGAAAGAAAGAGAGAAAGAAAAAGAGAGAGAAATCGCGTGACACAAAGTAAAAAAAAAAAGACAAACATAAATCGCTTCGCGCCATAAAGTGGAAACGCCTTTACGCGAACATTGTGTTAAGTGGAACCTTTATATATGAACTCTACGTAATTAAATTAAACCGTTACGAGCACGTAACGGTTAGACGAAGCTTCAGCGGTATGCGTACTCTATGTATAGTTTTACTGAAATGAAACACACCCTCGCCGGTTAAATGATACGCAACGACAATTATACTCTGCTGCTTCCCGCTTCGGCGCATATTCTCCCTCGTCTGGCGTCTCTACAAGAGATCGGTTGGGCAAGGTCCGGTCATGCTTTTCGAGCCGACGACCGCTTTCGAGCGAGGGTTGTTCACCCCTGTCCCGATCGAATTTTAAGGCTGCCAAGATTGCGAAATAATCGTAAATAATACACGTAAATCACAAGTTAGTTTGCACGCAGTTGAAAAATAATGCTAATAAGAATTTTTTTTAGCATATGAACATGATATTTAAGAAAACGTTTTTCATGTTATTAAATCAGTAAAAAGTTTTTGTACGAGACAATTATTTTGTTCTTATTGAAACAAGTGTTTTGTCTTGCGTAAAATAAATAGCGGAATGCGAAACACGCGAGTTTAGAAAATGGATGTCACTGGTCGGAGGTTAAGAGAAATATGCAGCGTCGCGTAGAATGTAGGAAGATAGCATGCAAAAATGTTGCACTAACGGTGCGTCATTAATCAGCGGAAACCGCAAGCGCGTGCGGCATCGCGTCTAGCTACGCGGCAATTAAGGTAAACATGCGGTGAAAATTAATTAATCGATACGCGATGCCATGCGTGGAAAACGATGTCATTTGTTGCACGACCGAGTCGTCGTCAACGTTTCTGAGCGGGCGCGAGCAAGCGCGGCGATAATGAACGAGGCTGACGCGCGGGAACATTTTTTCGGCACGACATTGATGTACGATTATTGCGAAAAAGTAAACGCGTTATCATCGTGTGAATTTTGCCTCTGATAAAAACAAATTCTGTAAAATCTACACAAACGAGATCGTTGTGTTCACGAAACCGCCAGACTTCCTAAAGTTTTCATTAAAAGAAATTAACACATTAATACAAGAGTTTTTTTTTATGAAACTGTACGGTTTTAAAAATTTTTGATACATGAAAAAGCGTATTCTTTTCACAATTTGTGAGCTTGTGTTTACGTTATCGAAACCGTAAGTGACTATTTTTAAGAACTCAAGAAATTGTTCCACTAAAATAATACAGTAGTGTCTCGAGTATTTGCTGTATGTTTCCCTCAATATCTCTCTGCGAGTCATCCCTACAAACTTCTAGAAATTAGTAGGGATGATGAGGACTTGCAGAGAGATATTGAGAAAAACACGCGGCAAATACGTGGCAATACGCGAGGCACTATTGTACATGTGAGTGTTCTTGAAAAGCATTGGTCAAAGTAGAAGGCAGTTATATTAAAAAATACATTTTATCTTGATAAATTGTGTTTACTTTTTTGTTTCGGATATTTATCAATCGCTTTTCGTATAGTGTATGTACATACATAAGCTTTTTAAAACTCTATCGTTTATCTTATTTAAAGTTGAGATCTGCCTCGACGATCAATCGCGTCCCTGACATATTTGCTCTTATCGCGACGAAGTACCGAATGTATTGGCTTCTAATGAGATATAAATGGGCGTTTTCTCGTAAAAATCGAAATGATATAAAAATTGTAACACTAATGCGGTTCAAACCCAAAAAAACCTATCTTCAAGAATTTTTTATAACACAACACATCGTGAAAACGTCAAATATCAGATCAAGTTAAATTATTTTTATGCATTGTCTATAATTCTTTAAGTGTGAACAATATTTTAGAATATTTTTTTTTTTTTAATTCTTCCTTGTGTTTTTCCCTTAACAGAAGATTTTAACGTGGAATAGAAAATAGTCTCGAAATTTCTGTTGATCAAAATATAATGGTACAATCTAATTCACTAAAATAACGGTACGTCGGAATTTGGAAACAAACCTACGTAGATTCGCGAGCAAACAAAAGCAGCCACTGTTGATTTTAACTTCCATATCAGCTGCACATGTATATATGTTTAAGAATGAATTAGCAGATTTCAGTACGAAATGCTTTTAAATTGTAAATGCGAACTTGAAAAAAAAAACAATACATCAATTACTCATTAGCAATTCTTAAGAGGAAAACACGATTGTAAAAGTCGCATAAAGTTAATAAAATATTCTTACTCCTTAAATTATTATAAATCACAGTTCAGAAATATATTATAATTGATGCAAACGAGCAGAGATCAAGTTACGAAAGAAGTCGTTTCGTTTAACACAACAAAAATATCGATGACTCGTGTAAACATGTTTCGAATTTGTACAATTTCAAATTCAAACTTGCAACAGTAAATTCAAATCGCTCGTTGTGAATAACAAAAACAATGATGAGGCAGGTCGGTTTCGAGCAAAATAAATGGTCGATAATAAAGAAGATTCGGGAATATATGCCAGATTCTGTGCTTTGGTAGCATGCGGTAGTATTGGAGGGGATGCGCACAGAGCTACGCACCGTATACTTTCGCTGTGTGCGCATCTCTTCCAATGCTACCGCAACGTTACCAAAGCACAGAATCTGGCATCTCTGGAATATATTTCGTTAAATTTAAATATAATAAAGATGCAAAACGTTTCAAACTCTTACTTGAGTCTTTTCGCGACTGAAGAAGATTCAAGTTTTAACGCCACTTTAAAATAGAATATTTGTGCGAAAAATTAATATTTTTTGTTTTCTTGAATCAAAAGTTTGTATGTATCTTGATACGTACTTCTTTTCTTTTTTGACATTGAAAAACAATTTGTTGTACTAAAAACAATCACGGATGCCAATATCGAAACAAAATTGAAGCGAAACAGAATAACGTGGTCGCATCTCCGACATCGCGTATTGCCTTACATGCCGTCGCGATTTCTTGTTCACCGTCCCTTTGTCGTCGCGCACTGCTTACACAAAGATACAACAGAAGAATCCACGACCTTGTGGTATAATATACGAGGACATAGAAAGTAGTAACCGCGTCGGCAAAGATAATAACAAACACGATGGCAAGTCGTGGTTTTCCGTCTCGAAACCAAGATATACCTATCTTTATAGCGCATCTCACTCGAAGATGCGCATAAATTCTAGAATTTTATTCTTAACATAGAGAGAATATGTGTAGGTATTAAGAAAACAAAAGAATCTTTTCGACAGGGACAAACTCAAACAAAAATCAAAGGCTATCGGAATTATCTGTACCGATGAGCTGTCATTACACAGATGTGCCGATACATAATTGACTCGAAATTTATGTCTCAAACATAAGTGATCGCATATGGATGGCCGAACGACGACTATCGTTCGTTCCTCCTTTCCTTCCGCTTGTATCCCGTTTATTTGTTTGTCGACGATGATTTCTCATGAAACACAGTGCCGCACAAACGTGTTATCACGCAACATGTGATCTCGAGTTTATCTCCCACAATAGATTGCTTGAACGAACCAGCTGATATCGTATATGATATTTTTTTTTGTGCCAACCAAATTTCCATTCCGAATTCTCAGATTTGCTCGGAGATATTGTTCACTAACACACTTGTAGATTTTTATTAAGTAACATATTGCGAAATATGCTAATATGTGGGGAAGAGTAGCTGGTCAACACAAAAAAGTCATATACGTCGTATCTTCACGTATTTTATTTTTAACAGAATGATAGAGCAAATACAACATATCTACATTTTACGTCACTAGATATCGATGAAGTCGGACTAAAGTTTGGTTTGACGTGGTCGTGAATGTTAAGTAGAAAACAGACTATATGTAGCTCTTAGCCGATTCGAAAGATTTGTTAGCATTAACTATAAAGCACGCGCATCGAGCGACAAGAAGGTGATTAACTTTTCGGTCGTTCACTCTCGTTCCCTTCCTCGTTCTCTTTCCTGTCGCGTCCTTGCTCAAACT
Source organism: Pseudomyrmex concolor (assembly GCA_014839585.1). Taxonomy (NCBI): domain Eukaryota; kingdom Metazoa; phylum Arthropoda; class Insecta; order Hymenoptera; family Formicidae; genus Pseudomyrmex; species Pseudomyrmex concolor. The sequence goes on from QVOB01022568.1 coordinate 10,823, forward strand.
GCGTAGCAAACTCAAGTACATTTACCTCGCACTACCGGCTCTGACCGCGATTTCTTGTCGATCTTCTTGCGATTTTCGCTTCAACTCGCTAAATTACGCATTTAAATAATAATACGCCTATACATATTTATTAGTATCAATTTTTTTAATTTTATAATGATATTCACACGGACTTTGGGCGTTACGTGCAAACTGCAATATACGTAAAATCGTTGATTCAAAACTCGAGTTTTTTTTTTTTTTTTTCAAATTGTTGTGATTAATTTTTATTGACGTGATTGCGTTATAATCATATAATGTAATCGTCACAATGATAGAGAATAACAGATGGCACTTCTCCGATAAAATATGAGTAATGATGAAGATATAATCAAAATCGTTTTTAACTTTATTGTTGTTCGTTTGATTAATGCGAATTTCAATATATGTGCTCACATTAATGTTTGAATTCTCTGTCTTATTTTTCTTAATTATTTCTCGTACCTCTACTATAATATATTTTATAAATAGAGGAGGGTGTATCTATAAAATACAACGTCTCAAAGTCTGATTATTTTTAGAGAAAAGGATGCAGAGAAGCTACATGCATATAAAAAAAAAGAAATGATCAAATATTTAGCATGTTGTATACGTGAGAAAGTTATGAGATACACCACATGTAAGTATAATTCAAATACTTTCGTGTATCTGTGTAAGACACAATTTTTTATTGAAAAATATAAAAATCTGTGATAAAAGACATATTATTATAAATAATACTTAAAAAGTATATAAATATATATAAAAACTAGATAAGTTTATGTAATCTTTAGATTATCTAAAAATGTGCATTTTTCTTAAATAAAATTTTGACGATATAGACAATGAGAAAAAATATGTATATATTTTGTAAAAATTATATATTATATATACATATCTTTGCGTATGTATATACGATATAATACATCGTTCAAAATATAAATTACTGTAAATCAAAGCAGTCTGCTCGTGCAATTTATCGAGTTTCTACGCACAGTTAAAACTTCACAGCTTATACAACCACTACTAATTCAAGCACACACGTGACAGCGTGACTTACCAATTCTTGCTGATAAAAAGCAAGAATTAAATAAACGATCATCCTTTTGCAATATTAGATTTCTATAAATAGCAGGGAAATTAATATTTCTTAACAAGTTATTGAGTTACTTTAAGTTATATTGAATAGTCGCCAAAACGGCAAAAGAAAAATGTCGGAAATCCGATATTTGGAATACAGATATGTAGAATACAAGAGTGTAAAATTGAAAATATCGATACACAAAAACTAATAAATTTAAAGTAGTGCAAAAATAGATTGTGAACAATTTGAGCGCAAAAATACGAAGTGTGTTACAAGAAAACTCGCATGAAAAGTGCACCTTACCTTAGGTTAACATCTTTATATCCAAAGCTACACTGCGAACATATAAATTATATAATATTCAAGCCCCTGAAAGAGTAAATTAGTAAAACAAACCTTGATTATACAACAACGCTCGACATGTAATAAAAGAAGAGAGACATTAGTGTAACATATAATATTTAATCAATACAGAGATACATTCAGAAGAACATCTGTCACGAATTTGGGCGAATCCGATGCTCTCCGTCGATTATATAAACAGAAATCCATATTATAAAGTCAAACATAATAAATCCAATACGAAACTTGTCGTTAACAGCATCAGAAGTGAAGATTCATTAGCAAGCTACAGCTAGTTCTCGTTGTCTTTCGATAACGTAAGCGTGTTGTATCGAATATGATAATTAAAATGTAACATCTGAATATCGTGGTCTAAGTATCGGAAAAACGATTATTATGCTTGTTATAGGTATACTGTCTCATTTGTAGTCTTCTTTCACATTATCGTTCTAGCTCGTACGTGTTCTTCGACACGATAAGCGCGTCGTGAAATACGAGTGCAAAGCAATACGAGGCCGTGGAAATCAATTCCACGCTGAGAATTACGTATCTAAATCTCGTTTCTCGTTCGAGAGTTACCACAATTACAATCGTCTCAAGTTGAGGAAATTTTAGAACACACAGGATGTGTCATCGGATATATTATTATTTGAAATTAAAATTTTTTCATCAAAAAAAAAAAAAAAAAAAAAAAAAAAAAGAATCCGTTAAAAAAAAAAGAAAAAGACGCAAGTACAAAAAAAACTTACGGCAAATCCTGGACAACCAGTTCTGGACCAGTCCGTAATAATCGATGTAATCAATAACTTCATCGAAATCTGACAGCAGCGCGCCGCTCCGGTCTTTCTGTCGCTCCTTGGAGGCATTTCTGACGTTACAGTGGTGATGGTTGTTCTCGTCTTGTTGCGGACTAATTAAATCTTGACTCTCTGTTGGATCTTCTCCGTTCTTAGCACTGATCGTTAGCAAGGAAGTATTAGCGGAGTCTTCTACCATGCCGACGGCACTACAATGAGATAGATCGGCTGCGGTTACAGCTATTAAATTACATAAATATGTGTTAAAATAACAAATTTTCGATAATATACATCTACACACGTAGTTGGATAATGCTAATTTATGCGATAATTCGCTCAAACGCAACATAAGAACGTAAATGAATTGACAACTTTAACAAGAAACGGTTTTGATAATATACAAAGTAATGACGCATCATTTTTATCGTTGTTTTTTTTTTTTTTTTTTTTACGTAAAGTCTGAAGAATGTTGCGCCACACACGCGCACAAAGAAAATTCACCGATAAAATGATGATTTTGACCGTCACTCTGCATGACTTATTATCGCAACGATTACTAATTTTATCAAAAAGACACGTGTTCTATGACATGGAAAATAATAAATTTAAACATCGTTACGCGCAGATAAAGTTTTCAAAAAGATATAGGATACGTAGAAGAAGTTAAATATAAAGCAATTCTGCAAAGATGACAACGACAGTAGTCTTCGAACGTTCCGTTCTTGTGTTCTCATCGTTTCGCATTTAGTTAACGATAACCCAGATTGCGGCATCTTATAAAACCGGGTTATCACAGCGTGAAAAATCGCGTCGTTATCTTCGATATTACGTGAACAGGCGGGAACCTGTGTGAAGAAGATAGACATTGCGATATCTCCGACCCCGGCGATGGCAGCCTTTTATTACTACAGCGCGTAATATATCAATTGATGGACGGTTATCAGTTCCCGGTATCGCACGCCGAGATCCCCTCTGTTTTATCAAAGGCGGCGAAAACTGCACTTGCCGCCGGTGGAGAAGGACGTACGCCCGTTGTGTCGCCAAAGACGCCGCTTCAGGTATTCTTGAAAAGAGAAGAATTCAAGAGAAAGAGAGAGAGAGAGAGAGAGAGAGAGAGAGCTCTTAACAAAGGGTAGCGCATGAAGGTATGCTTTTCATCTGCACACTTTACGACGACGAAAGGAGGTATATCGATCGGAAAGAGTCAGGCTCAACAATTCCAATGGTGCTTCTCTCTCACCTAACGCGGAAGCGCGATTAATTAGCCCAATGCGATGCGCTCTTATATTGATTCTTTACGTTTTTTATCTTTACCTATCATTCACACACACGATCGCGGCACGATTTCTTATTTCTTTTCCCGCGATTGTCTCAGGTGTCAACATTGATTTCGTCATTCTAGGTATGA
>QVOB01022569.1:0-24401 GCA_014839585.1 Pseudomyrmex concolor
CAGACGAGAACCGCATGGATATCTCTTACTATTATTGTCTTTGCCCTCTATTCCTCTGATCACACTCATATGATTTATGTATCCTACGCTGCGATAATGCATGTACGATGTCGTTTTATGTGTTGATACTTATTGTGCAATTATTAACAGAGAACTCTAATAACAAGAATGTTTCTAATAAAATCTCTAATAAAAAAACAACTAAATAAATAAAAGTATATCACTGAAACAGCTCATAAGAAAGATTTGGTTTATAAAGAGATTTGTAAAGTTAATATTAATTAATCGAGTACTCACCATAACATCCCACAAAATTGTAGAGTGACAATCAACAAAATACGAGGCAGATACGGATTCGTGAAAAGAGGCTTCATTTGTTGAATTCCGCTTTTCAAGCACGGCTTAGAGTTTTCAGAATCCGATGACTGTTTTGCATTATTCAAATCAACATCGCCCACGACACTTATCTAATGAAAGAAAATATACGGTATATATACTTTTATTCTTTTACTGTCGTTTTTACGCGATTATTACAATATACTTACAGGATAATTGTCTTTAGGCAAACCAGTGTTCACGCTGTAGATCTTCTTGAAGATCTCGAGAGCGTCCTCATTACGATTTTGTGTCATCAAAAATTTCGGACTCTCTGGAAAAAAAGAGAGACACGTGACGCCTATCAGCGTCGGTATTCCGCAGAGAGACAAAAACATTCTCCAGGAATTGTACACGAAAGCGCCATTCCAAAATGTAATTAACCACGGCTGAGGTATCACTAACCACGCCAGTACTAATGAAAAATTCGTAAAAAATAAATGGATTACAAAATCAAAGAAAAAATTCAAAAATCAAAGAAAAAATCATCAGATTCGTCGACAAATAATAATTATTTGCATCTTTTCTATATACACGATTATACTTACACACATTGATTATACATCCTAACTGAACGGACAAACCGACAAGAATCGGAATTTTTGTTCTACCTTTGGCGCCGTAGAATTCCGAGCTGTACGCCATCAGAGTGGCATGTGGTCCGCTCACACTGTTAGATTTAATCGGTCATTAACTTTCCGCTCGATGTGTAATAAAATGTAACAACTCTGTTTTCTTACAGCAAACCACTCAAAAATTTGAAGAACACAAGCGTTTCCATGTTCTGCGAGAAACCCGCGAATATGTTGCAGATACTGTCCGCCAGGTAACCGTAGAGCACGACTTTTTTTCTTCCCTTGACGTCGGCGATGTATCCCCATACAAAACCACTCAACACCATACCTGCAGCGCGCCATTTTCCACATAAATATATCCATTTTGTTGTTTATTTATATTTATTACACTTGTGTCAATCATTGTCTTCTTTCTTTTAAGGAAAAGGTTGTTCAATTTGTGCGACATCGCGTTTTCACTCACCAAAATAAATCGAGCTGTTCAAAAGCCCTTTGTCAAATAACGACAGTCCCAAATCGCACTCCGCCGAAGCGAGTATCACTGACATGTTAGACGTGTCGATACTCGACGCCCAGGAGGCTGGGATAATCGCAAGACTGAGAAGATATTGAAACTTTCCGATTTCAGCGGCGGTGATCGCCGTTTCGAAGTCCGCAATTTTCTTATTTGACACATCTTCGATTATCGCTGTGCAAACAAACACATGATGATTTTAAATATCGTTATCGTTACGCTATGTTTATTATTATCGTCTATGTCAACAAATGTAAGTTTTAAATTTATCAATTTTCTAAACATTATTTGAATATTTGTTTTTCGTCTTTGTGTAATTTTTACTTACTTGAATCTCGCTGATGAACTTTTTCGTTCGTGTCTGATCTGTTGTTTTCGCACGACATAGCTACGACTCGTGAGAGATATCGGAAGAGAAACACAAACCATGCATATAATTCGCAAATCGATCGAATAATTATCGCACGCGTGTTAAACTCTCCCGGCTTCCGTTGCGGGACAAGTATTCGACAACAATGATTAAATAGGCGCAAACGCATAGGATTCTATGTAATGAGATATCTCTGAGATGCGCGCGCGCGAGGTGATGAAATCACTCCACTTTCGAAGACATTTTCTCTCTCTGTCACCTTTTCGAGCTCACCGGGTTAAATACCTCGCAAACAATTTTATCACCTGAGCAAATATTCACATTCTCGGTTCACTGATTTACTATGGGTATATCGCCGCACAAACAGTTTCGATATTTGTCGACGAGATTCTGCTAAAAAATCGCAACTAGATCAATTATTTAAATGTTTGCTTAGATGTTGACGCACCACCTGCGAATATATGTTCAAGGATTTTCTAATTGTGTTGTAAACACAAAATAAATGAAAAATATCTTCATTTAATAACTGACGCCAAAAGTTCTTCAAACAAAAGTTCTTAAAGCTGTCAGATGAGCAGAACAAGTGGTAATGTTTCTTAATGAGTAGTAAAGTATGTCTAATCTATATTATCTGATTTTACACGCGTTTGAACACTACGCGTACGTGATTAGTAGTGTGAAGATGCATAATGTATTTCTTTTCGCAATACACAAGCGCAAAGTAAACCATCACGTAACGTAATAACTCAACTACATTCCTACACTTTTGTGTGGAATATTCGAAGAATGCGGTAGCTCTTTTCTATTGTTTTATTGTTGCGGCAAACAGCGCGCGAAGTGGATTCTGGAGTTTACGACTTTGGCTCTCGATCAGCTTCTTCTTGGTTTATCAATCTGTCGAATCAATTTTCGCAATGCGTAATGTCGAATATTTTAAACGCATTTTTATGTCTTTATTACATTTGACGTATAAGAGAAATTCTTCTTCTTCTCCGATGTACAACGATATTTGTCTTTGGATGTGCTGCGAAAACTGAACGTAGCGTTGCGCAACAAATTTCGCAAGTGATTAACATGAGTTGCAGATTTCTGACACCGATCTAATTTCTTACAATTTTACTTGAACTTTCATCACAATATCTTCAATATATTTAAAAGAAAAAGTATTTGACATACTTACAAATGTAAGCGCGTACAAAAAAATTATCTCCAAAACGTTTTATTGAAAAATATATAAATTTATTTCCACAACTTATTGCCTGTAACGTTGAAATCGTGTGTTTCATTACAAAACCGACAATTTATTTATTCGTATCTTCCGTACAAACTGCGTCTTGATCTTCGGTGAATAAATAATACAGATTTTTATACTTCATCATGCTGGATTTACGGGCCTGTTGATATGACGGTGACTGCATGTATTCCATCACCTTCGAGGAGAGAAAGAGAAAAGAAATCATGAAAAGCTCAGCATATCGCAAGAAGACGAAGTTCGTTTCACCGGAGTAATTAAAGTTTCCTGCATTTGTGCCGCGGAATCGACGTTGCGTGGCAAGTGACCTGCTTTTCGGCCGATGGTACTTTTATCGAACAAGGAGAAATAAAAATCGGTGTTCTTTTTATATTAAATGAATTAGGGTCAGCGTTGAATAAATATCGTATACGAGAAGCTACGTTCGCTATGTTTGCTACGTTGAAGGTCGCATTACGAATGCGACTTTAAGCGCTGATAAAAATCGTTAATAATAGACGCGTGACGACTACACAAATTCGATAATAATTAAAAACATTAAAACTTGAGAATTGTATTTGACTGCTACCTCGTTATCGAGTCGACCGGATTTAAAATCCATACCTGATTGTTATAATCGACATAGCCCGTCAAAATACCACGCGCGATCACACCGCTAATACACAATAGCAATATTCTTTGCATCAATATCTTGCCAAGTAACCTATTAATTATGATGAATCTATATAAAATAAGTACAATCTTAGAGTAATGCTAAAAATTATTAAAATTATAATGGATGACTTACATCTTTAGACTGAAAAATTTTATATCGAGTCTAAATCTTCTTTGTTAAAAGTAAAAAGTATAAACAGACGTAAAATTTTACACAAGTATCAATGCTAAAAGCATTCTTAATTTTTACATCTCAATACGTAAAAATATTTTTTGTTGACGATGAGAGTGACATCTATGCATTTTTTAAAACAATTATATGAGAAATGTCGGTAAAAAATCGTTTTCTTTTATTCCTTACAACTGTCAGGCAACAATAATAATTGACATGTATTAAAAAGATATATATATTTTTTTTAAATAGCGAGATATTATCAGGATAACATATATATAATGTGTAAACATTTCCTCCAATTATTTCATTTATTTTCATTCTTTGTAGCGTTCGTTTTCGCGTAAACAAACGCGCATGTCGCGCGATAAAATTCGCGCGATAAATTTAAACGTGCGAGACGACGGCAATCGTAATTCAACGCGCGGCTGCCAGACGTCGTCAGTGTCGCGCGACGATGGCGTCCGGTCGATAAACGTCGTGCGTGTCAGGGTGTTTCGGAGGCGCTTTCTCGAGACGAGCGCTGTCGGAGCTGAAAATTCGCGACGTGACAGAACTTGACACAGATCGTTTCCGTGCCGCGACGAGAAAACGACGATCGGACGGGCGCGTCTGCGATAATAATGTCGCGCGGAACGACGCGACGACGAGGACGAGTCGCGTAATCAATCGCGCGCGTCGTTCCCGGACCGGGTGTCGCCGTTCGCGGCGCGTCTCGCGCGACATCGTCTCGAAACATGCGTCCGCTGCGAGGCATCGGGAACCGAGCGACAACCGAGGAAGCTCCTTCGAGGAACTGTCAGGGGGACCGACGTCGCCACCACCATCGCCGCCGACGCCGCCACCACCGCCGTTACGCGTGAGTCAGTGCGAGATCGGACGGAGGCGACGCACGCAAAATGGCTTCGGGCGACAATGTGGACGTGATCGAGGTGGTCGAGACGACGAACTTCCCCGGTCCGGCGCAGCCTAAAGCGGACCATCTCAAACCGGAACAGTCCACCACTGATGAGGATTGTAAGTAACCTTTCTGTTTCCCGTGGTGTTTCCTTTTGCGATCATCGCGATCGTTGACCTAACCTATACCGCGCGATTCCGGATGCCCGGAGTCAGGCACGTCAACGTTTGTTCGCTGACAATTCTCTCTTTTTCTCTCGCGTCCATGAAACGTCAAATGTCTCGTCCTGTTTCTATCGATCGTTCGTTCGTTATTGGATTTTCGCGTAGGTATTGCACGGGCGAAGCGACGGACCGATCGAAGCCCGTTAATCCGTTATCTCGTGATTTGACAGCTAATGGGTGTCACCCGATCTACAAAGCACGAAACGTAGGAATCCGTGTCGTCGAGGAGGTTGCGCCGAGGAATTTTCTCGTCGCCTGAAATGCATCCCGCGCATATCGAAATAACTCGCGTGCTCCGATTTCACGATGAACGATCGATGACTTTGAAGTCCGAAATCCGGCGCACGTCGGATTTTTCCATCGTCATCACGAATATAACCTGAAAAAGAGATGTAGCAGCCTCTCGGGACGAGATAAAAATCGTTGCATCTTCATTCACAATTCAATCGCGAGACACGATCACCAGATAGAAATTAATGCACGTTCGACGCACGGCACGTAACGATGATTTCGATTGATCGACAGCTGTTGATTGCGCGATGCAAAATAGAACAGGCGAGAAACAGACTCACGTCCTTCGCTCCCGTAGACTTCTGAAATTCCGCACGCTCACCTAATACGGCGCACATAATTAATGTGTAAATCACACGCGTCACGTTGCTGAGAAAAACTCGGAGATGATTGCAATCGTCGAGAAAAAACTCACTGACGATACAAAAACCCAACGCGACGCGGCTAAAAAAAACTCTCGTACCGCTACGTTGATTTGTTGTCGAGATGTGGAAATTAGTTTGCAACGCGTTATCTGCATTTATTATCACAACGCGCACATTCAAAGCGCGGAATTCAGAGAGTCCCTCGGGTTTTATTACGGAAAATCCATTCTCTCAAAACATTTATGCGTATCACGCGCGTACTTTCTTTTCATTGTCCGCACGTTATGTAACGACCTATTTAATATAGAAAATCGTGGAATTTTATACGATTATGTAATATCACTTTTAAGAGTACAAATATATAAACTTTTTTCTTTAATATTAGAAGTTAATGAGATGGCGTATATTTTTTATAACGAAGTGTATTTTCCGGCACGAGAGATCGTCGGGCTCTTTAAATACGTTTTTAATGATTTACGCGAAGTTTACGAAATCCTTGCTCGGTAACGAAATTTTAATGCGAGGCAAACTTCGACGAGGATTTTACAAGACGCGACGCAGAAGCGTCCGAGTCATCGACCGAAGGCAGTTAGTGATCGACCGTGTGTACGCGTTTTTGGTCTCCACGCGTCTCCGGCCGTTTTGATGATTTTTATTCCGTTTAGATAAGCCGCGCGTGACGATTCAATGAATGTGACGATCAAACGCGACACGACACGCGGTTCACACGGCGGGCGCGTCTCTTTGCGATTTGCGATCGATCGCACGACGACTTCCAAGTTGACAGCGCGCGCGCGATTTGACAGCTGATAGGCGTCGAGCCAGTGACGAGAAAAAACACGTGGGAATTTGAAATTCGCGTGAAATACGTCGATATCGAGATACTCCGCCTTCTTATCAGATAATCGCACGATGGTAATGGATTTTTGTTGTTTTTTTTCTTTTTTACCACAGAAAATAACACGCAGAGAGATAGAAAAGTGGGAGAAACGCGTTTCTCGCAACTATATCCGGGTTGTTTTTCTTTGTTAGATAGCTTCCCTTTCGTCCGGCGAAAGCTGTTTTTTTTCTCGCTCAGAATAAATACTTTTCTGCGTGTTTATTCGCACGAGACATATTTTTCTGCGCGCGGAGTTCGCGTTAAAAAAAATGCGCGAATCGCGTTCCTTCGCTCGGCGCCATCAGTTTTGCAGAGAATCATGTCTGCTTTGCATCTTGTGTTCTTGTGAACATCTTCAAAGTATAATACGAAACGTTATATTTATATATTCGGTGAGTTTATAATCTCAAATCCAATTTGCACATACATTTGAATATTTCGACTCGCTTGCTAAATTTCCTCGGCGAACTTCTTCTTGATTCTCGCGCATTATGCGATAATATGTGTTTCAAATGTCACTTTAACACGACATTTGATTTTCTGGAACTGTAACAATCGCATTACCTATCTAAAGCTGTATAAACGAGATGATCTTCTGTGTTTGTCGTCTCGTCTAAAAATGCTTTTGTTTTTTCAAAGAGATGAGTATCTTTCCGAGATAAATTGGTATTTACGTAAATGCGCGCAATTCGTTACGCTCAGTCGGAAGAGAGATGATTTCATGCGCTTTTTTTTCACACAAGCGTGTGAAACAACAATTACAAAGATTCTGCATGAAACATTCGTTGTGTTCCGAAATGTTTCTGACGACAATGAACGCGCGCTGATATATTTGATGTGTTTTCGTTGTCGGAAAGAACGTTGTCTTTTAACGTTGTCTTTCAACGGGACAACGAATCACGCACATATGAGTCAAGCTCGCTCAACGAAAGACGAGAATTTAAAAATAGAAGTCTAAGTAGGGACATCTTGGTGACTCGTTTGTGCCTCTATTCTACGGGCTGGCACAAGCGCTGCAGGGCTTTTTTTCAATTCAATAATTGCTACTTCCCTACACACGTGTCGTCTTTTCCGTCGCCGTGCTTTGATATCAGGCTCGGTATTCCTCGCTCGCAATAATTTCCAATCAGCGTACTCGCTGTGATCGAAGATTCATGCGAGGCGAGTTCGCGATTCGTTCGCGATAAGTCCTAATCGTGACGCGAACTCGCGACTCGTGTTTAGCGCTAAACGGCGTTGTATTTCGTCTTACGTATAATTCTCTCTTTGTCATTACAATAAAATTTGTGCAATTTGTTTCTCGCAAATCTGATTATTTTGTCGACGAACAACAATTGTACGTGAATATTGAATCGTATGTTTATATGATTTTGTAGCCGCGTATCGCGTTATCTAACATACACTTTATCAAACTACACACGTATTTCACTGTATTTAAAACGCATTTCCGTTTCTTTTACAGATAAGTCGACCGGAGAAAAAACAACAGCGTTCGACGTAAGTATCGATCATTATTATTATTATTTTTTTTTTTAAATTAGATATTCGTTTTTTTCTTAAAACATATTTCGTGAAAAGACACGTTTACTCTGTTCCGTTAAAAGTGAAAAAATTCATTGTATTTTTTGAACGTTTCTCCAAGCAACATTTTAATGGCAATGATCTATTTAAGAGTGATGATTATCAACAGTTGCATAAATAGACATAGTGTATGCTCAAGTGCTAAAAGTTATAAACAGTGCTTCTATTTTTTTTGCAATTCATCTGATTGATCTTTTTATTCACTCCCATATGTTTTTATAACTATTATATTGACCTTATAATGTCATCAGATATAAATCTTCTTTGTATTCTTTATAAATATAGTCCGTAACATTATATATATTTATATGTGCATTCAGAGCTTTTATTTAAATAATTTCAAAAAGGAAAAAGAAGAAAAGATCGGTCTTATTTATAGTGTGCCATACGTCTCATCGCGTCTTTTAGTTTTTTCTTTCTCATCTTCGTTCGTTCCAGTTTCTCACGGATTCACGTTAATATTGCAGTTAATATTGCATTGTTAATTGTGATCGTTCAATGACTCTTCCGTAAAGTACGTCTGATGCAATCGCACACATTATTGACACTCGAAATTTTCTACATTGAAAGCCAAATCAATTCTCCGATTCGAGATGAAGATATTAAATCTGTGAATGTAATTTTAACAATATCTGGATATAAATTTATATATCGTGTTTTCCTTTAATTTTCTATTTAGCCGCACCTAGGTTTACGGTCTGTGTGTACTCGCGAAATCATTTCTATTCCCGTACTGATGAGAGAATCTGCTCGTCAATGGCAATTCACACTCGAGTTGTCCAAGATCGATTCTTGCACGAACTCCGTGAGGAGTCAAATTGCGCGTGAAACAGGTTTCCGAATTCGCGACTTGTTCGTGTTAGACGACCTCGTGTTACACGATCGTGGTCGACAAAAAAATTGCAAAAGAAAAATTGTAAATCGCCGTTGCGCGAGAACGAGTATTGCGGATATCGCGATTCGATGATCGCATATTTTTGCGAAATGTAAAACTGAATAATCTATCGCAAGCAACATTTAATTTTTTTTTTTTTGCTCTTTAATTATCGCGCTATTATTGTTCACACATATCAAGGATCAAGGATGCACATATCTTCAGTATTTTCTTTGCACATATGCAAATACATGATAAATGCTAAAGGAAAAACAGTTCGTGATATTTTGGAGATCCTCGTTTTGCATAGTCAGTGACTTGTTCCAGAGCTCAGTAGTGCAACATGGTACCACAAGTGGGAAGAACCCCGTGGGGGTGTCTCGAAACAAATCAGAGCGAGAGAGGAAGATCGGTCATCGAAGAGTTGGAGTGGGAGGTGAAATCACGTATAAGAAGGTTTGTAAAGTTTTGAAAGAGTTGCAGTTTTTAGTTTTAATAGATAGTTTCTCTCTAATAAATCGTATTTTCTGCTTTGTAATTAATGTTAAAAGCGGTCTCATTAAAGTGAAAAAGAAAATTATTAATAAGCTTGCCTTCCGTTTGTGTTATTTCATTGAGTAAAAACAAATGATAAAGTGTTCGCTAAGGAAATATGCAATTTCATTCAGTTATCAATAAGAGCGATTATTATCTGTATGTATTGTTCCTTATTTAATCGAACTTATTACGTGAAACTAATTGCACAGAAAACTAAACTTTCTTTGCTCCATTATTTTGAAACACATTATTTCGTTTCTCTTTTTTTTTTTAATTATCATTAATAGATATTGTGAGATAAAATATAATACACGAGATGTTCTTTAATATATATTTAATATATTTTATACATGTTTTTTATATGTATGTTTAGAAAAACATACATATTTGAGAAAACAATATTATATATTTTCTCTCACCACATACATAGATCCAAACCACACAAATTATGGGATCCATACAGTTGGGCATACAACATGCTGTTGGTGGTCTTGCAAGCAAACCCGAACGCGATTTATTAATGCAAGATTTCATGACGGTGGAGACAACGAACTTTCCTAGCGAAGGATCAAATCATACTCCAGCCCATCACTTCTCGGAGTTCAAGTTTAAAAACTATGCACCCATTGCATTTCGTTATTTTAGAGATCTCTTTGGCATTCAACCGGACGACTTTTTGGTGAGGCGCATCAGAAATTATTTTCTTGCGAAATCTTGAATAAACGCGTTAGCACTCTATTCGATAAAAAAAAATTCTTGTGCACATTTAGATGTCAATGTGTAGTGCACCACTGCGCGAATTATCAAATCCTGGTGCTAGTGGGAGTATCTTTTATCTAACGGATGATGACGAGTTTATAATAAAGACTGTACAACATAAAGAAGGAGAGTTTTTACAAACTTTACTTCCAGGATATTACATGGTATGTATCTGAAAGTACGAAGAGTAATTTTGTTAACATACGAGAAACTTAGATAATAATAATATATATATTTTTTTATAGAATCTAAATCAGAATCCAAGAACTCTGTTGCCAAAATTTTTTGGGTTGTACTGCTATCGATGTAATAGTAAAAACGTTAGGTTAGTGGCTATGAATAATCTTTTACCTTCGTCTGTAAAATTACATCAAAAATACGACCTGAAAGGATCTACGTATAAGAGAAAGGTTTGTAATGTTACATGATTGATTTTAAAAGTCACGCAAAAACGTAAAAATGTGACGACCATATTTTACACAATACTTTCTAGGCATCGAAAACGGAACGCTCGAAGTCTTCTCCGACGTATAAAGATTTAGATTTCATGGAGCATCATCCAGAGGGCATTTTCTTGGAAGCTGATACGTACAGCGCACTAGTAAAAACTATACAACGGGATTGTCGTGTATTAGAAAGTTTCAAAATCATGGATTATTCGTTACTCGTTGGCATTCATAATCTTGATCAAGCTGCAAAGGAAAAAGCAGTGAGTATTATGGTTTCTATAATATTAATATTTTTTTTTATGTATTATTTTACACGCGCATATATATTGTATTATAGCAAGAGCAAAGATTATCAGCGAGCGCTGATGAAGAAGTCGGAGAAGTAGGTGGCGAGTCCGATGGATTCCTACAAAATGAAAGAGAAAAAGATAGAGAAGATAGAATAGGCGCTGCCGCTTTAAATCGATCGCGCAGTATAAATCGTCAAAGATTAGTTGCTCACAGCACGGCGATGGAAAGTATACAGGCCGAGAGCGAACCGATAGACGAGGAAGATGACGTACCGTAAATATCATTGTTACATACAATTGTTTTTTGCACATACTGACGTGCTTTTTTATTATAATAAAATTTACGTTTATGTTTCTTACAGATCAGGCGGCATTCCTGCCAGAAACGCGCGTGGCGAACGTCTTTTACTATTTCTTGGTGTTATCGACATTTTGCAAAGCTACAGGCTGAAGAAAAAGTTGGAACATACGTGGAAATCGATGATTCATGACGGAGTAAGTAGAAACTATACTATATATAGATATAGATTTTTTTCCAGTTCTTATCTTTCTTTTTTGTTCGCGTGAGCAACACATTGTATTAAGAATATTGTTGAAAGAATATGTTTTTTTTTTTTTAATTACTTTCCTTAGGATACCGTATCGGTTCATCGGCCAGGATTTTATGCGCAACGCTTTCAAGATTTCATGGCCAAGACAGTATTCAAGAAAATACCATCACGTAAGTACTACCCGAATCAACCTGTCTTAACAAGTTTGACTACGAGATTACACTCAGCAAAACTCGCTAATATGTGAGTGAACTCACGCTTACTTATCTTACCGGTAGCTATTGTCTTCTGGTTGATTCCTCGTCGACTTATCGTCGTTATTACACGAGAATAATCGACTTTTCTACGAAAGTATAAGGAAAAAAAAATCATCAGCTTTAATTAGGATTAACTAGTCACCGCAAAATATTTTAACGATGAAATAGTCATACTGTTTATAATAATTATATCATTGTTGTGATATTCAAACACACGCAAAACGCTGTCTCGAATTGTATCTTTTTTTTTATTCATGCTTTTGAGACACATTTTCAAAATATTTAATGCAAGAAAAGAGAAAAATAGGAGTAGACAAAGTTAGTTTTTATTATAAAGAAGGCTCAAAAGTCAGTACTTAAAGTGGCATACATAGTGTTACATTTATACAATTAGTAAATGTACTCATATATTGTTAATTAAGAATCATATTCCAATTTTTATAGAGCAGTAAGCTGTAAGCTAGAGATATATATTTTGTCTTCTTGTTACAATTTACTCTGAAACGTATCCACACAACTCGTCCAATGAATTCACTAGTATATATAATAACATGATCTTTTATCTGGCGCATGACGAGTTTGTCGTTTACGAGCCAGAATACTGAGGAGAGTCTGACAAACATGTGTTAGCTTTCACAAATATCTCTCGATCGTATCTTTCAAGATATTGACGCAAGCGATTCCATTTCTAATAACTCTATCTAGTGATTTATACTTGTAAGAATGTTAAGAATGCAGGCCAGCGACTCAATTTTATCTTTACAAATTTTATCACAGATTTAGCCGTCCAGAGATATTCTAATAATTACGATAACATTTATAAGATATTTAAGTGACTGCAGAGAATGTGACAAATATATACCACATGCGGATATCCGAAAAATTATCTAGATATGCGATATTTGCATCGATATAATGGTTGTGTTTAAATTTTATTAAGTGCCTTGTATATGCGCGCGCAAAGTAACGATCATGTGTCAAATCAAAAGTTATAAATTAGTGATATTCGTTCTATATATTTATTCAGCGAATGCAAATACTTGTCAGAATTTAATCAAAAAAAAAAAAAAAAAAAAAAAAAAAAAAAAAAAAAAAAAAAAAAAAAAAAATTTTTTTGCTGTGAATAAGACATTTTTGGGTTTATGAGTGTCAATTGATCATTTTTGGGTTCTGTTTTGGTGTAACTAATTGCTAACACACAATACATATTTGTATATTTTGTTATATATAATTTTTCGCATTTTTTGATAACTTTTTTTTGGTTTGTGTGCAAATTCAGTCTCATTGTACATTTTGATCCTCCGACGCACAATAATTTTTGTTCCGACATATTTAGTAAAACAGGAATAAAGAAATTACCGATGATTGGTGTCCACACACAGGAGCATAGCTGAGTATTTTTTATATGCCAAGATTGCTAATTTTAACTTTTTTCAATCGGCATTTTTATTTACATACATTAAACTTTATGTGTCGAGATTGATGAAAAAGTTGATCGTATAAAGAGCAAGATTCTTACGAATGTTGCACAAACAAACTCGAAGATCTTTTGCTTTACGCAACGATTTTCCTTATGATCTAGTCTACATGTAATAGATATCATGTTAGTATACAGTTATCACACAATCTGTTATTTATCGATTGGGTCTCGTTATCAATGCAGTACTCCATGTGCCAAAGTTTTATAAAAGTTCGTTGCTTAGTATACACACATTAATATAAATTTTGATATAACAAATGTTTTTCTCCATTTTATCAGTGCACCAAAGCAATCATTGATCTTTTTTCCGCCCATCATATATAGTAGAAAAGGTATGGTAGAACGCACGAAATACATCCGCGTAATTTGCGTAAAGTAGTTAGTTCCCAAACGAAACGAAAATAGTTTTGTAGTAAAAATTGCATCACAAAAGTAACACAAGTACCAAACAAACTATTTTATTCATTTTCTTAGAGAGTTGAGATTTTGTGCGATCTATATATACCAGTAGAAGAATCTCTCTGCGATGTGTGTTGTTGACGCTATCTACTTTCGGCAATGGTAGAAAATCGTAGAATCGTGTAGGTGTAACGATTATTAATTCGGAAGGAAGAATGCGAGAGTGTGAGAGCGAGAAACACAATCGGTAGAGATAGATATCTATCTTTTTTTATTGTGAAAATATTCAGCTATTGACTGAATGTGGGCACCGTTGTACATATTTATATATTTTGCAATAAACATTTTTCTCTGTTTATACAACTTCATTTCATTTATAGCCCACCCGAACACTTACTGTAGCCAACACTTACTGTAAACTCCCCGTACCATTATTTCTACTACTATACTATACTCCCTCACTGTGTTACAAACTACTATTATTATCTACTATCATGTAATACCGTCATCATTATTGACATTTTTTTCGTTTACTTCGTAATTTACATTCCCTTGTAGTTCGTTGATTTTTAAGTTTTTGCACTATCATCGCGTCACTTGTATATCCTGCGATGTGTTCGTTGTTTGTGTTACATACATTTGTCTTTTTGTTGGTCACATCAGTTTATATATTTCCATTGTAATTTTAATGAGATTTCAATTGACGGCCCAAAAACAACATTTTAGAAAAAGTCATAATATGCATAATTAACTTAATTGATTTATAAATTATGTCACATTTTAAATATGCAACATATGTTGTACATTGAAGCAGCATCAGCTTGACAGTTTTGTGATAGTATCTACGATGATTATGAACTTTTTTGTCCAAAAAAAAAGGGAATGAGAGCTTAAATCGCTTTGTGTTTTAACACGTTTGGAAACTAGGTGTTCCCTCTGGCTTTCTTTTAATTGTTTCTATTTATTCTCAGCAGTCCTTATAAGTTTGTCATTCGTTCTGTCAATTATATACATATACATATTTATAATCCGGTATATATACTCGCATCGTATATACGGAGAGTTAGCTAAATGTTGATGTTTCTGTGTCCCGTGCACTTCTTTCCGTGTCGACTCTCAATGACCTGATCTGACTCTGCTACTGATCGAAACTTGAAAATCGATTACCAAAAGTGGATCTGCCTGAGATTAAGGGGAATCATCGCAAATTCCGTAACCTCGTCACCAGCTACATAGGTAACTCTGTCTATGTGTGCGTCCATCTGTCCATTTTTGTACGAATGTATGTTTGTTTGTTTGTTTGTTTGTTTTTTTTTTTTTTTATACGATCTTTTCCTGTTTGTATAATCTTACGAATAATCTGTTTCTTCTTGTTGCGCCTTTGATATGCAAATGTGATATGCAAATTTATCTTATTTTATATTTGATCTCACGGAAGTTTACATTTTAGCACATGAAAAAAAAAGTCTAAAAAACACGTCTCTAAGACGTTGTTCCTTTTCTCAATTATAATTTTTGATGTCTGTTTTAATAAGAATCTAGTTTAATCAGATATTAAATTCTTTTGTGCATGCACATTTATATTTGTTCATATTCGTGAGGAACAGTTACTGTTTGAATACAAAAACTCGGTTTTGTTTGTTTTATTTGCACTTTAATAATAAATTGAGAAGAAATATTTTTTAATTACTTTAATTACACGTTTGAAACTTTTTTAATAAAAACTCTTTTGTATCTGCACTAATATGCCTTGTACGTATGAATTTTTTCTATATTTTTACTAAACACTATCGTTTTATTCGTATTTGTAAATGCGTAATAATGAACAAAATTATTAAGCAGCGAAATTACATATCTATGTGAATGAATTTTTCTCGAACATCTTTGTAAGTGTGCTTTTTTCTATATACATATTTTTTGTCGCTTCTGCAACCATTGCCTGTGAGTGTCGCCTGATACACGCATATTTTTGTATCATTCTTTTATACTTTTTTCTATTCTCCAACAGTTTATATTCAGATGTATATTTCGCAACACACGAAATCCCAAAATCTTATTTTATCTAGGTCGTTCTTTTCATATCCGAGAATGACTAGCAGTATTCGTTATTCGTCACAAATGATGAATTCCACCTTTTCCTTTACACTATTTTTTTGCAAAAAGAAAAGGAAAAAAAAACAGAGTTTCGATATTCGCATTTGTTTACTTGTATTCTCGAATTCCTTCACTCAATTTTCTATTTTTCACCACACACATCTGCAACTCTTCCTCTTTTCCCCTAAAGGATTTCTCGTTACATATCGATATATCGTGCAGCAATTAGTTTAGCCTAGACATACCCTTATAATATCACGGCACGGACCGATAGTTTGATAGATAAATATTTATGCAATTAATAGATTAAGATCTATTTATTACGTATGCATATTTAAAATATATTTCTACAGATGCCAGCACAATTCTCATGTACGTACTTTTATACTTTTTATGTGACTAATTACTAGGCATGGATTAAAACAAGTAGTATACAAGAGACATCCGTTAATGCAAGCGAGATCCGTATAGATGTTATAGCTTGATCTTCACTTGTTTGTACGTACACTATGTGTATTAGACATTCTACATCTGCGATACATATATAACGTAATTACAATAAGAGAAAAAATATTTACATACATGTACACGAACGTTTAGCAAAATTGTAGAATAGTAATTAGTAGTTCGAAAATAATGATATTTAAATCGTGCTCAGACTTGTGTGTAAATTATATTTCGTATAGTCACAAAACATCATTAGGACAATTTTTACAATATTTCGACAGTTACTTTCGTAATACTGCAAAACTGCTAAAGAGATAAAACTAATATTTTTTTAATTCTTATTACGACGCTGATGTCAGCTTTTGTAGCGTAATATATAATACAACTTGAGCTGTTTGTGGTAGGCATACTTAACAATGCAATTTTTCAGAGATGGTTTTTTTTATAATAAACATAACTCGATGTTCAGTTTGTATACGAAAAAGAAGCTCGCGCAAGAGATTACAACACCGCACGTTTTATGTTACAGCTTTGAAACATTCCCCGTCGAAGAGAAAAAGCATCACCAGACCGCTGAGGCCGTTGGAAGGTGACTTTGATTCAACCGGTAAGTCAGATGCGTTTCAATTTAAACGAATTTTCAATCTTTTTCGTTATTCCAACGTTCTTTATGCTTTGTGATATCACGCGAGAAATTGATCGGTTTTCGGAACCTTCATTTGAATATCGAGTTTTCAAGTCATAATTTTTCGTGAGATAAATATGAGAAAACACCAGTTGGGATATGTTCGTTAAAATTTAATCAACACTGACACATCTAAGACCATGAAAGTACATTAAGGAAGGATCAATTAATTTATATCGACGGAATGCTCTCCATTGTTCCGAATACGGACATGAAACACGTGAGCGTCGCAACTCGAAATTTATGTTTTTATGAGAAAACAAACAAACGTGATTCCGAAAATCGTAGCAGAAATTTCGACAAAACGTTTTTTCACGGTTTCTATTATTGGCTTTGCGCTGGACTTCATATGCGTAGCCAGGCACAGCGGTCAGTGCAGTAAACTTAGTTGCGGCATTTCCACGTTACCCGCTTCAAAAGCATTTACGACAGTACCGATATATGAAGACATCGAGGATTCTAGGTGAAGACCCGTCCAATCCTCTGAATCTCCTACTGAATCTCCTCCTTCTCTCTCGTCTTCCTTGTCCCAAATTATCTTCTCAAGGATACTTCATTATGTACATATATACGAAGAGTATGTACATCTACTATATATAATCTCTATTTATATATAATCTCTAATTATATTTATTTAGTAGATTTTATAATTCACATTTACTTAATTCACATTTAAAGTTCTGTGCGCACGTATATAACTAAAATAATATTTGTGAGTTTTTTATTCCAATTAAAAATTTAAATAATTTTATTTTTAGATAGATTTATGCTTTTGAACTTTTTTCAAGTCAAGATATAATGAATTTTATTAATTGATGTAAATAGTAAATTCACTTTTATTATAGAATTTTACTTTAGTGTGTACATAATAGAAACAATAATGTTTGACACCGTAGGAAAATTACAATTTACCTGACAAAGTAATTTCACGAATTTATTCAGTGCACTTTTTAAAATCTCTTATTTTTTTTTTATATCTTCTTCCTTTCACATCCTCATAATTAATCCGTTCACCGTTGCAATTATCCTACGTATATGTACAGCTTTATCGTGAATGTCAGTCGGATGTTCTATATTTTCCTGTTATACGAGCGTATCTTGTTCAAATCCTGATTCTGTGTCTCCGGGACTCTCTTTCGGCCAACGATATGACAGAGAAACTCAGACCGCGCGATTTCCAGTGAGGTTTTGCTTTCATCATGCTTCGCCCACGCTGCGCGAATGAGATTTGACGCTTGAGAGAAGGTAGAAAACAACGAAAAGTTTGTTTTAACATAAAAAGGAAAAAAGAGAAAAAAGGCTTTGAATTATTTAATTAGAATAAATTAAAATCACATCTCGATGCTACAGGCAGTGATTGTTGTTACTCAATTATAAAATATGACGATTTTTTGAGAGATACAAAATTTATTTCGCATCTGTAGCATCGAATAATATTAAATATTTTACGAGATCTCGTGCTTGGAACGCGCTTTTGGCACTGACTGGCTTTCATGTTTGGTCAACCTCGGAATCTGTGGCGAGTTTCTCTGTCCGGTTAAATACTGGACACATGGCAATACGGTAATGGTACATGGTGTTATATGATGGTTTAGCGGTGGCGGCAACTGGAGGTACGACAGTGCATGCTACATCACCTACGAAGGCCGGTGAGTCTCATATACGATCACTTATTCTCGTAATATATTGTACGGTTATTTAATCAAGTGAAACTGTTCTCAAAGATAACATCGCGATATTGCAAAATTATATTTTTGATTTTTTCATGTTACACAGCACATATAGTTTTGTTTTTTTTTTTTTTTGTTGAAGTACAACTTTACGATTGAAATCATTTTCAGAAGCTATATCTGTAATCATAAATTGCTGTAATCATAAATTGTATTTTGTAGCGTGTATCTAAACCTAGTTGAAAGTCAACAAATTGAAAACGATTTACTGATTCAATCAATTTTGTGTTGCAACGATTAATTATTAGTCGTGTATCATTTGTCGCTTAATTGAAAATAATGCAAGATAATAAGTTCTCAGTTGGACTGTGCAACGTAAATTCAATATATTCGTAATATAAACTCGAGAAAATAAATAATACTGTTTGTACGCATGTAATTGCATACATCGTGATAACAGCAGCAAAAGATGAAGTGCGCTTCGGTGCAGCTGCTTCTTCCGTTTTCCTCACCTTTCTCTATCGCTCACTGAACTTCCCTTCAATAACTCGCGCGCGGACATATACCTCATATCACACACAATGTAAAACACAATATTAATAAAATGCTGCACTTCAATCGTGAAAAGTCCAGCGAAGAAAGAATCGACGTTGCACGGTTCCTCAATCATTCGACCTTCTCTCATTCGGCTTCTCTCTGTTTCTCTCTTTTCGTCTGCCTCTCTCTCTGTCTTTTCATCCCCGCGATGCCTGCACACACCGCGCGACTCCCCCGTTCAACTTCCCTCGGACACGGACGCCTCGAACAACCTCGAACAAACACCCACCTATGTGCCAGCAGTTAGCCCGCCCGATCCTGCAATCAGCGCGACGCACGCGGCGGCGATCACGAGCGGCACGATGCCGATCGCCACCTCGACCCCGGTGAACTTTGCCGCCGGTCCGCTCAGCCCACCCCCACTAACCATCGCCCGTGAAGGTCTTCATCACGAACATCCGCCCGGGGCTGCGCCCGCGGCCAAGGTCACGAGTTATCCGGCCGTGCTGAAAGGTAGAAGCGCGGCCAGTCCGCCGAACCCGAACCTGGTGCCGTCCGGCAAGGTCCCGCCGCCGGTTCCGCCGCGCGGCACAAGCGCCTCAAGAGCCAGGTCTTCCGAGGCCGGCGCGGTCGTCTCGACAACGTCGTCAGTAACTTCCAGCCGAGGTGATGAAGCAGCCATAATCACGAGATACCGCTTGCATGACAGTTCGAGCAACCTGCACCGCCTGTCCTTACCAGATCGTTCCCACACTTCTACTATCACCGCTATAATGAGCGTGACCTCTACTACTGTCACCGCTGCTACTTCTACCAATGCTGCATCTACTAACGCGACCTCGAACTCATTGCATGCTCGTAAATCGACACTCGACACGTATCGCGCCACACACCGCGGCAATTGCGATCGAAAACTTGGGAGCGACCGGCCGAAAATGGATTTGGCACGGGAATGGCATAACAACGAGAACGAGGAATTCGTCAGCGTGGAGAAGATCGAAGACACTTATTTCATTAAGACTAGTCCGTATCCGTTTAGACCCGACAGAGGAATTTATCGATCCGATCGCTCGAGAGCATCTAGAGAAGATTTTGCGCAAGCCGACAATCGTAAAGTCTCGAAGACGGATGAGAGAAGCAGTTCCGTGACGGATCCTCTGGCGAGGTTCACGTACTTTCTGGACCCGGGCTCGCGAGCTGATCTGATGAATTACAAAATGTCACGCAAAGACAAGAAGCATTCCGAGACCTATTACGAGAGAATAAAGAGAAAGCAGAAGGAATTCGAAGCGTCTATCACAACGACGTTGTCGTATCGTCAAAAGTCATCAATAGAAGAGTCAAAATCTACAGACGCGCGCGCGCCGTCTCGTGCGAAAAACAACTCGTTCAAGCAAAATCGTTTGAAACTTACGACAAATGAGAAGAACAAAATGTTGCTGCAAAAGCTCCGCGAGAAATCGAGAAGAAAAAAGCGACTTGCGCCAAAACCACCGAAGAAACGAACTTCCGAAGCTTTTAACGGCAACTTCAATGAAAATCAAGAGAAAACGAAGACAGGTGATAAAAAATCGCGTTCGAAAATGGATTCCTTGGAGAATAAAAACGAGATTCGGAAGAAAAGTAATAAAAATGCGAAAAAGTCCAAAGGCGTGAGAAAACAATCAGGATGTGACAAAACTTTCGTGAAACAAGATTATTTTTCTGCCAGTAACACTATCGATCGTCGTGAGGACGTTTCTGAAAGCAACGAAGATGAAAGTGAAAGAGGCGAATTTAAAGGAATATTTTCGACAAGTTATCGCGCGGAAAATGAAGTCAAAGAAGATAAAATAGCTCGCGGAAGAATCAGTAAATTTGATCGAAATATTGACGAAAGATTGAAAACAGACAAAAATATAAACAAAGCTGCTAAACTCAGTCAGAGTCGCAACGAAAGCGGAGATATGAAGAAAAATAATCTGAGAGATGTGAAGCGCGATAAATTCTTAAACACGACGAAACAAACGGATACGTTTATGTCTTCTAGTTTCGACAATATTAGAAACGTTACGAAATCTTCCGTTTCCGAAAGATTGAAGAGCTTTGAAAGGATTCAAGCGACAGACGATGATGGGATGAAAGCTCAGCGAGGAGACACGCATTTGTTTAAGCAAACTCTTGTGCCGGTTAACAAAATCCGATTGCAACAGAGAAACGAATATGTCGCGTCGTCAAAAACGGAAACGTTAAATATCGCTAAACACGAAAAGCAAACGTTCAAGTCACTTTCGAGCGGCCATTGCAATTATGATCTGTCAAATATTTCGTTCTTGCATACTTACTATCGTAGAACGCGATCGTTTATGTAAAAAATGTACATATCTCTTTTTTTCGGAACCGATAATTGTAGAGTACGAAGCTTCGCGATAAGACCTGAGAAAATCAGAACGATTTAAAGAAACTAATAAACGATAGACGATTTAAAAAAGCCTCGATAACGATTTTTGATCGTAAAATGATAATATATCTGATTTGTTTCGAGCTTGCAACCGTATAAGGAAAAATTGTTGTCACTTTCCGGTCTCTTATAAGGAAGAAATTACAACTCCCACATTCTATCTCCGCTTATCACATAAAATGTGTTTTTTATTTTCTTTTATTTATCACCGCTGCATGGAAACAACGCAACTCTATACGCGTTCTTACAATTTATTATTTTATGCGTATCATTAACCGATCATATATATAACACACATGTTTTGCAACAATAGATCTTTGACAGTAATCGATGATTATCGAAAATGATAAACTACGTTTAATATCCATTAAATTTACTTTAATATCCATTAAATTTACTGTTCCACTATATCGATAGACATCGAGGGGAATAAATTCTGCTGATTACTAGACACTCATTTCCTGATCTCTTTTCCACGTCTGCGACATAACAATGTCAGTCACTTTTAAAAAACATCGACGAGGTACCGTTTATGTACAATATAAATTGCTCCTTAAGTTCTGCTCTTTGTGTAAAATTATCATTTACACGATAGTTTGTGATTGATTAACGTCCTTCATAGCTTTGTTTAGCCGAGCATGCAATAATTTTTTGTTTTTTTTGATTGAGCGAATAAACGCAAGATAGTTTGCAAGAGTTAGAATTATGTCTAACACATTATTGTTATTTGATCAAATCTATTTTCTGTTCTTTTAATCACTTGCGTTTATTTACTCCTATCAGTTACACTGTATATAAATTTATTCTAAATTTGTTTTTATTTACACAAAATTTATTTGTGTTAACAATTGATCTTAATGTTCGTGCGATATATCTGTATTGTGAAATGCACACAATGCAAAGAATCACGAACGTTATTTGTCGCAACACATAAAACTTTACATTTTATATCTTAGCTGCTTAAGTTTTATTTGCTCTCTCTTGCACTTTTCATGTAGAATAATTTAATACTTTTAAAACTTTCAGTTCAGTTCTTTCTTACAGGTGCTTTATTTTTATATATCCAGCGCGCTTTGTTTTTTATAATATACGAGAAATATAATGATTGTAACAAAATTTTGAATATGGAAAATTATTCGTGTCGCTTGCTGTTCTTGACATATTGGAACTATGCAATTATTTTCTCTTTGCTGCGTGCATATACAATCGCGCTTAGAAACTTTGTAGAATTATCTTCATCCTTGTGTAAATATTTATAGCTGTTTATCCCAAGCTTTATCGACCATGTATATATCGAAAGACGAACGAGCTAATTTCTTTCTGCGCAATTAGAGCACAATTCTCATTACTTTGAACGCGAATAAGTCGGGAATTATTGAATCAAACTTGAAAAAATGTACGAGACAATGGCTTTTGTTGATTCGAGTTTTAAATCCATCGAAGTACAAAATGACGGATATTAACTTCATCTTTTGTGCGGTAATTAAATTTGAAAATTATGTAATTTAATATATATATTACGTGAAATATTTTTTAATGTTTCATTTTTCGCGAGTGTAAATTACACGAAGATATGTTTTAAAGTCAGCGTATCTAAAGTCGTTGTGAGGAATAAATTTATCTCGGAACTAAACTCGTAACATAAGAAGTAAAGTAAATTGTAACTCCCGCCAACGTACGTCGTAACTGTACGAGTTTTCGCTAAACGAGTTTTTCGATCCTTCACCGCCATATTCGACCCTTGCCAATTATCACAGCGTTCGTCGTATTAAATTAGGGCTAATTGTAGCGCGCCCTTTTGTAGGTGGCACCCTTCCTTCTACCTGTTCCACCCCGCCCCCGCCTTTTGACGATGCAGTCCACTCGAACGACCAAACCTTGGCTTCCGGGGGTCACCTACAGCAGCCGGGCACCATTCTTTCGAGCAGCGGCCATGCAAAGCAGAACAAAGTTGTTCATCATGTTACCCTTACCAAGACGTATCACGACAGTGTGAGGTACGTACAGGTTTAGTGGATGGACCGATCACTGACAAGTGTTTCTTGTAAATTATTATTTTTTTTTTGACTGATAAAATACGTACACTTTATTGTTACACATGATTTTTTTAAAAATAGTTTTTTATATTATTTTTGTTTTAATTTGATATCTCATGCTTATCTTTGCACTTGGCACGCATCTAAAACAATCTTTTTTTGCTTTATCACGGCATCTTCAGGAAAAGGAAAATGTTAGTATTTGATTTTTATTTAAATACACACGATTACACGCGTTCTCTGGTTTTTTCGATATTAAATCTCGAAAAAAACCTTGATTCGTAGTATATCGGACGTGCATTTGGAGAGCAGCGGTAGCGGAAGTGGCAGCGGCGGCAGAGAAACCAAGTCTTCGCTGAGCGTTGAAAGTGGTGGCAGCAGCCGAGGTGGCGGTGGTCTCACTTGGACTCCGCCGGCGGGAAGCGCCGAAGGTTCGACACCCACGTGGACCGAAGGCACGCCGTCTTTCACCGAGAGTTCCAGTAGCGGCGACATAGGTAAGTTGCTCTACGCGCTCAACATCTACTATGGCACCTGAAGACTGCCACGAGGATCTGTCTCGTCTTCTACTCGTCCTTCTTTTCTTCTATCTTTCTGTCTGTAACGCGGAAATTTGCGAGAACAAACGTGGACGTCACGTTGGCTTTTAATTTTCTATTTTAAACGCAAAACGGAAAGTATTAGAAAATTTTAAATTTTTCAAATTTATATATTATGAGATTTTAAAGCCACACATTTTTATATA
>QVOB01022570.1:0-42084 GCA_014839585.1 Pseudomyrmex concolor
AAAAAAAAAAAAAAAAAAAAAAAAACCTATCTTCTCGGAAGATTGATATTTATTCGCGCGAGAGAGTGACGGAAATATTGAAATTTTTCGGTACAAGACGCGAATCTAAAGAAGACATACTAAAGTAATATGACGCGCGGAGATGTGGGGGGAACTCGGTGCACGTTATGCGTAATAAAAGAATAAACTCGTTGGTATATAGGATCGTAAAGCTGCGGCTGGCTTATGCGCGCGAGTTTGTAACGCGCGGCTTCTCACCCCTCCCAAACCCTGGTAAATACGCAATATCGTTTCTCTCTCTTTTTTCTTTTAAGTCCAAGGTCCATTACGGGAATTCGTCATTTCCGTGACGTAAGATGGAGAACACATCGTGCAGCGTGTTAAAATGTGTACTTGACAGGTTAATTCTCTCTCAGAATTGAACGAAACGAGCAGTTCCGTTGATCTTGTTTATTAAATTTAGCAATTTTATCATTTAAGTAATTACGATGAAATATGTAGAAGTGATGCGTGAGACAAAAAAAAAAAAAAGGTTTAATTACATTCGATAGAGAGAAAGAATGCGTCTTATGACGAGCTCGACTCGACGATGCAAGATTGTAGCCCGTGTGTGTCGCGCGAAGGGTTTCCTTCGGGAGAAATAAAACGCGAAAGATACGAGTGTGACAAAGGAACGAAGAAAGAAGCGATAAAAAGGCGAATCTACCAGCGCGGCGTACTGCGCGCCGGCATAGATACTCGTGTACTCGACGACGGTGTACTGAGACTCTCGAACTGACAATTTTGGAAAAAAAAAAAACAAAACCCGGGTGTGCTCTCGGTCGTGGTTGAGCATCTCTTGTCCCGTGTGCGTTCGGTTCCGAGAGTGGCGAGAGGCGCGAAGACCGCGAGAGACCGACCGGTGCGGTCTGCACTCCGGCTCACTCTCCGGAGCTGTCTGTCATCGTTTCTCGGAACGCGGGAGAAGTGTCTGTTTCTACCTTGAAAAATCCACGCGAGGACGGCAATGGACGGCGAAACCCGTTGTCTTTGTGACTACCGTTTTCCGAGAACGCTTTCAGTTACTTTTAGTTCTGCTTGCGCGTCTCGCGCGTCAACTGCCGCCGTTTCGGTCGACTCTCGAACACACGACATTTTTTTTCTCGAACGCGCGTTCAACATTTCGCGGTCAAATTTTCAATCGCGAGAAAATGCAAATCGAGAGCGAGAGGTCGAAAGTAACCGATCGATCGATTGATTGGAGATCATCGGCGTTTTAAACTTCGCGATCTAGACTGACGAACGCCGCTAAATCAACACCGGCTGATCTGACTCGGAGCCGAGCCGTAGCCGGTCAATTATTTGCTCCGAGATTTATGAGTTTGCGCGAAGCCGACAGCGCAAGCTTCTTCGTACGGGCTCTGCCTGGATCGGGCCTGAACTCTTTTCGTCCCTTCGTTCGGCCGCGTCTGCGTCGAGTTCATTTATCTCGAAAGCGCGGCTATAAACGCTCGTCCAAGAATCACTTTTCGCGTTATTAATCGCAGGTTTCCCCGGACAATTTCTCAATAACTCACGTACATAATTACCTATTCCGAGTGTCAGCCGCGTTACTCTCCTGACCTTTTTGCCTGCGCGCGGTCGCGCACGTGGAAGGATCGACTTGATTCATAACGCAGTTCTCTCAAACTCCGCGTGTCAGATCGAGAAAGAAGAATATTTACGGCGTAAATAGAAACACATACGTGCTCAGCTTTCACATATTCTTCAGCTTAAGTACAAGAATATCTTTCATAATTTTGTTTTAATTTCTGTTGCAGTTTTTTCTTCTTACGTTCTAAGTCGAGAAGAATATATTTTTCTACTAAAATATAAAAAAAAAATTTATTTTGCAGCTAAATAAATAAAATACGTCGGACTACAAATAACTAAACTACAAATAACAAAGTTCGAGTCGAGCTGTCAAAATGCATAAGTTAGCAACCCCACGGATATATTACCCGCGCGCTAAGATCCGAGAAGGCGAAAGCGCAGGAGCGAAGGCTCGAATTATGAGGAAGGAAGTTTTTATAGTGTTTTTATGTCGCGTATATGCAGGGTCTCGGGACACGTCTAGAGATCCACATAAAAGGGACGCGCAACATCTCTCCGTTCTTTTTATTCGTAACTTATAAACAAATTAAGGCGTCGCGCACCGCACGTTGTTTCTTGACTGTGTATAACATAAATCATGAATCTCTTTAGTAATATATATATATGTATGTATATATATTTTCTCTCTGTAAAACAAATCAGCTAAAGTGATTCGGTGATAAACTGATCGACACGCGCGTAAACGTCACGCTGTTTGCATTTTAATTACGACGCGACTCCGCGGCGAAGATTATTTAAGTCCCAAGATGAGATCTGAAGAGAGATGGGAAGGGTCTGGCGTACCCCCGATGCGCTCAGCGTACGAGACCTTCGGGGCCGTAGTTTTAGGGGCGAGCCGGTCGCTTATTGCTCCCCGAGTGGCCGCAAAACGAAGTTTGATCAAATTCTACTGCGCCGGCATAAAACTGACCGACCGGCCAGCCGGGTATGTCGGGTTATGGACTCGATAAATGATTCATCTACGTCCTAGGATACGATACTCGCGATATACTCGCACACACGAATGCACCGAATAATGCACTAGCGCGAGAGGTAACGAGAGAAAGAGAGAAGAGGAAAGAGAGTGAGGGAGAAAGCGAGAGGAGGAAAGTGACCCTCGTAAGTGTACATCGTAGCGGCTCTTTTACGACCGTATACATCTTAAGTCGGAAAGCTCCGACCGAAGAGATAATACTCGAGTGTTCCTTAATGCGATAATGCGGCATGATGCTTCAACGCGTGTCTTTGTGCGTGCATAGTGGATTTTACCTCAAATGTTATTGGTCTACTTCGTTTTATTAAAATTGTTTTTTTTTTTTTTTTTTTTTTTTTTTAGGACGATCCCAGGAATGGTCCAGACGGCGGGCACGCCTTGATGTACGAGTATATTCCTTTCAATAAAGCCGAACATCCATCAGACTTTGATGCGCGACTGGCTCCGGCCATCGTCCATTGCTCGCGGACAATCTTGCAGAAACAATTCCGCAAGATGTGTCCGGAACGCGACAACCTCTGGCCATCGGGATCCCGGGATTACCGAACTGACCATCTACTTTGCATAATGACGCCTCCGACCCTTTCCCCACGGTCCTTAAACGTATCTCGTTTCGCTCGCGCTCACCCTTCACCCAAGAAAGAACGCGCTCACACGCACACGCCACCACCTTTCCCAACCACTGACATTTCAAGAAGTGCAATAACAATAATATCTGTATATATGATAGCCGGCCGGCAGCCGATATTTTCCGTCCAGGCTGCACGTGAATTTCATACATAAGAATTGTCCGCCGTCTCAAACTGCCGCCCGGCTCAACATTCAATTGTATCGAAATTACCGGAGCGGGACTTTATTCGCGTAGCGTCGCGCTAAATCCAGATCTGAATTTGATGCGCGCAACTCGAAGTTGCTTTACCGCGCGGAAGTACGACCGCCGTATAAAAATATGAAAACGAAGCAAAAAGCGTTTTCGTTTCGTCGTCGACAAATGGAAATGACGAATTAGATCCGGTTAGTTGGAAACGTCACTCGGAAATTATAAGACGATCGCCGCCGCCGTTGCCGCGAAATTCGGCGACCTGTCATTCTTATCCTAATTTAAATGTCAAAGAAAATTGTTTGATTATTTGCCATGCAAATGAGATTGTTTAAGATGAAACTGACTTAAACCGATGTGCGGTGGGTCGGATCGGGGAGGAAGAGGGGAGAGGCCTAGCGGGAAAGGAAGGTCGGATAATTCGGACGCGATAATTGGATCAAGAAGTCGGATCGAGGAAGCGATCCTCCTTCTTCGGTATTCCGCGGAGGAGACACCGACTCCGCTTTAATTATGCTCCTCGAATTTAGATCGCGCGTTCCTGATAATGATGCGAACACGACGACGAGCAACATGCTATTTAAATATTATTTAATGTGCTGCACTTATTATAAGTAGAGTGTTCAGGCATTTTTATGCAATTAAAACGTGTCGTAGATAAATCTTGTTTCAAAATTCTTGTTTTAAAGATGTTGATGTTCGAAATAATAACATATCGACAGGTGATCGAGAAGCACGGAGATTCGCCAGCGATTGTTTATGTTCTTTGTGTGTGTGGAAACTCCGCTTAAAATCGCGAAGAACTTGGTCTTGGGAGGGCGAGAGAGTCACCCTTTCGACTGTCTCCTCAACTACCGCCATTTCTCTCACTCGAGAGCACTCGGCGCAATCTGCCGCGCGGAATTTGCATGTATAAGCTATTAAGCAGCTCTTTTCATTTCCTCCCGTTTATGACAGTTTAGTTAGGAATAATGTTTTACAAGATTGCCCTGCGAACAACG
This sequence comes from Pseudomyrmex concolor, assembly GCA_014839585.1. NCBI lineage: Eukaryota > Metazoa > Arthropoda > Insecta > Hymenoptera > Formicidae > Pseudomyrmex > Pseudomyrmex concolor. The sequence continues at coordinate 4,427 of QVOB01022570.1, forward strand.
CTTCTCACAAATGACACATCTCTCCGTCTGATTAATAATAATCTCGACTCTCGATATCGCGTCATTTAACGTTGAATCGAATCGGAGCGTAACACAAAAAAATCTTCGAGACGTCAGATATCTTCAACGTCACGTGAGACTTGAATAAAAATATTTATCGAACATAAATCGTTAAAATAAGCAATGCGCGCGGCAAATGCATTACGGTGGTGGTGGTGTGCGAATTCGCGTTTAAGCTCTCGATACGATATTTACTGATATTTTCAATAATTCAGTGACATAACACTGTATTGTGTAATTTATGGTCCATTGCTTATGAACAACCTTCCCGTTTCTTTTCCGTAGCGCATATGTATTCCGACCCCCTAAGTAAGATTTATATCACTGTCGCTCGCGCTGCTCGCGCTATACTTGTCTTCTTTCTCGCGAAGGAAACGAAAAGCGATAACTTTACAACGCTATAACTCTGATTTCGTTTCAGTTCTTATACTTCGCGAGATACATCTAGCTAAAGTTAGTTTACTCGCGCGTTTTATCGATCGAAGTTCCGAGATGTGTTAAAACAAAAATTACGCACAAGTGAGAATAAATGTTATTTAAATTACTAAAAAATGTTTTTTATTTTATTTAATTGGTTGAAGAAGCGAGCGACAGCATAAACTCGACGATGCGTAGTAAACATTATATCAATTAACGTATCCAATCCAGAACCCGAAAGAGAGAGAGAGAGAGATACGAATAACGCGTGCGTACACGCGCAAGCGTGTTACGATGATCTGTGAAGCGATGCGATCTTCTCTTTATTGCAACATTTTTAATTACTGTGAAACGGCCGGAAATTTTTTTACCTCCCTTTATAAGACTACTAGTCGTCCCACGTGCATCTCCGGGTTGGTTGCTTCCCTTTACGAGCTGCGAGAAAACGCAGGGTGCTAATTAAACGAGAAACGTTTGGAATGTCTGGGCGCACTGGATCGGAGGAAAAGGGGATGCTTCCGTCCGAGAGCATCTTTCTCTATTCATTTATCGAAATCGCATTCTTTTATCTCGAAAAGACGACTATTCAAACAACAACGCGCGATGGATAACAAAATGTCATCCGTGAGATCTTTTGACCGCGGCAAATGCAGAGCAAAAATGCAGCCCGTCTCTCTCTCTCTCTCTCTCTTTCTGTTGCTGCTTCTGTCTGAACGACGGTTATTCTTTCCCGCGTTTTAAATACGTAATTTAAAGTTCTCTTGTTTGCGCCATTCAAACGCTCGAGAGAGAAAGCATTTCCATATATTTACAACTCTATAGTGTATTTTTATACACTATGACTCGTCGTTAGCGCTCCGACTATAATTAAAGTTTTTTTGTTCGGTTGTTTCATTGTCAAGAGAAAGATACAATTATATGTATTTTTTTATTTTTTTTATTTTTTTTTTTGAGCGCGCGCGAATATACTTTCAATGAAATACACATATCACCGCAGCAATTGTTGCGCAAGACGCGCGACATAACACGCAAGTTTCTTGTCTCGCGCGCAATTTCGAGAAACCGCGCTCTCGAGAAACGCTTTCCAATTAAAGCGAAACGTTAATGTATGCATCGAGTTTGCGTCTTGTGGCAAAAGGCGGGAACTGTAAGGAGACGGCCGAGGGTTTGATTCAAGATGAGAACGTCAAATGTTCGCCGCCACTTCGACGAGGGCGGCGGCAAAACTCTCGCGGTGTCAATTCTCAGAGCAATCTGCCGATGCAGATTAGGATGCCGCCGGTATTAAAGCTTGATCCCGCACAAGATCCGCTTTCTCCCTTCGCGCGAGACGGGATTAATTGGGGTGAATTGTCCTGCCGCACCCATTAATGTCACAAGTTTAATCCACAGAAGTAAGAACACTCGCACTACCGATTCTCATCATCTCGCTTTTATTTTTTTTTTTGTTTTGTTTTGTTTCGCTTATTCGCGCCACCTCGCGATTGTAAATTTTTACAATCGAAACGAACTTAAATTCGCAGATCAGATATTATCGTTCGACTCACTACCTCCGATTTCTTTAATACTACAATCTAGAATATATGCACATATTGTGTATTAGAAGCTGTTCTGCGTGCAGGAATATCGCTATAAATGCCGTGCGTAAACGTGTATCTATGAAAATCGGGTACAAAATCGAGAGTCAATATCTGTCGGTTTCATCGCAACGTACTGCCGTTTTTTTTTTTTTTTTTCTAACACCAAATTGGTTATATTCTTATATAGTCTATAAAAAAATATATATATAATGGGGGGAGGGGCGATCTTATAATGGCGATCGTATATATAAATATATAAGTACGTTTTTGTCGATCGTTTCGCCAACTTCTTCTAACTTTCCGGTACTTTCCGGGAAAAAAAGGATAATCTCGAAACATCGACAATAATTACGTTATCTCATCCCCGCGATATCTCTCGCGATAACTGTTTGTTGTTGCAAAAATGGCGAAAGCCGAACGAGAAGCACTCTTAGCACGACGAGAACGCGTGAGCAAACAGCGGTTATTTGGCATGGGATTCGGGAAGAGAGAGAGAGAGAGAAAAAAAAAAAGAGGCGAGAAGGTTTTTTGTGGGGTGCGAGGCCAACGTTATGGTCAGGATTACCCCCCGGCCGAAAGCTGTTGGGAGGGGTTCACTCCCTATGACCGACACACTTAGAACAACAATAACTCACTAATCCACGCCGGGGCCTGCATCGCGCGCGGCGCCGATGAAAAATGTAAAAATCCAGAAAACCACTGCTCCGTGACAGTTCAATACATTTTAAATGCGTTCCGGCGCATTTGTGGGATACGATAAGCAGCCGCGGGAGCCACGCGAACGTTTCCCTTCCCCCAATATGTCGGTTATTTATCGTCAGATTTATGGAATAAATGAGTAGGAGAGAGGCCCGCGCGCAACTTGTCGCGGGCGATTCTCAAATATACCGCCTCTCGCGTTTTATTATTAACGTATTTCGCGATACGTTGGATATATACGTTTGGTGGAGAATCGCAAAGTTTTTCTCGGGAAACCATTGAATGTAAAACACAGTATTATTTGCACGAAGGAAATGAGAAGAAAGAATGTGTAACTCACAATTACGGTTAAGTTGCGTCTCTTTGGATATAAATGTGTGACAAGCGGCAAAAAAAAAAAAAAAACAATATATAAATTATTCAAAATAGTATTTCCGATGCGGAAAGGCGCAATGAACCGAACCGACGACGACGTGTTCAAAACGGTACAGATCGATGCGCGACGAACGTTGATGAGAGAAGAAGAAAAAAAAAAAAAAAGGCGGGAGGAGGAATGCCTTTATACGCCGCATCTCTATGGGATTCTTTCACGACACGCCGATTTAAAACGCCTTTTAAGACGGTCGTAGGGCTCAAGCGGAATTGTGCCGAGCTGAATCGAACATTGAACTCTATATCGCTCGCGTACCCTCTTGACGCTCCATAAGTTGCATTCCTATTTTCTGTCCGTAATAAGGAAGCTCGCCAATAAAACGCGATCGACTGTAATCGATCTCCGACGGTGTGATTAAAAGAGCAATATCTAAGGTTAAACGTAGCGAAAGGGGGCATGTGCGCGAGATAAAAAAAAAAAAAAAAAAAAAAAAAAAAAAAACTCAAGTGTAAAAGCGATCCACATGTAAAGGGCGAACGAGACAATCATACGGGAAACAAAAGCACGAACGGGCCGCGGCGCATTATAATACAACGAGCGCTAGCGCATTCGACAGCGCCCGAAACTGCTGCTTTGCAAGTCGGGCCACGCTGCACTTATACACTTTTTACATAATCGCGTTTCGTCACCGAATAACATTTCTCCAATCGTTTGGCCGCCACGGGAAAGTCGTTATTATAGGGCGCGATAATAACACGTATGTATTATGTATAGCCGTGAGAGAAAGAAAGAAAGAAAGAAAATCGTCGATTATGTCGCGCTCGCGAAGAAGGATACAATTATGTTTTGTAGTTAACCCATTGTAAATAACAATGTCCGTTTGAAAAGCTTGATGCGCGCAAGAATCGCTTTGCAACAGGCAAAGCTTTTGTCTGGCTTTTGCCGCAAATCTAAAAACTTGGCGACTTCTCGTTTAGAAAAACAAAATGTAAGAACGTGATAATAAATAAATATATATATATATAAAACAAAAACATACGGCATGCATTTTGAGTAAAGAGTTTATATATAGGCATACCTTTCGAAAGCGTAGTGTCTCTCCTCAAATCTGTAACACATAAACAAGCTTCGTCACTATATCGTGATATCGTAAGAACTAAACGCGAAGGAGAGAGAGAGGTCATTGGTTCCGAACTCGTTTTATAAACTAGTTTCGACAAGCTTCTCTCATCGGGCCGAGAAGAGGAGGAAAAGAAGGAGGGGGAGGACGACGCGCGAAGGCAGGACCGCGAAGATTATTTCAGACGGTAGACGGGTAGTTTGGCGCACGTAGGTAGTTATATACCTATAAGTAGACATAATCATCACCATTGTGTATAGCCGGACGGGTAAGGCCAATTTTTTGTCCAGACCCCGGTATTATAGTCCCCGATTTCTAACTTTTCTATAGTATAATAAGCTATTTTATGTGACGCGCGTATATGTACGCAATTATATTGAGATTAGATAAGACACACACACACACACACACTGGCGTTTAGGTTTTACAGGCCAACCACTCAAAATGCATCGATCGCGCGCGCGGAGGTAGAAGAGCAAAGTCGAGACGTTCTTCTTCGCGCGCGAGAATGTTATTTAAAAGATATTATTTCGACGAGAGAAAGAGAGAGAGAGAGAGAGAGAGAGAAAACAGAAAGAACCAAACACAACGGTGTAAAACCGCGACGGTTTCTTTCGCAGAGCGCGAGATGAGATTCCGGAATAAATAAAGCGCCATTCGGGGTGTATTCACAACGCTATTTACTTCTAAACGGAATTTCTTCCGACATTACTCGATCGAGAAGTTAGCTTTGCGGGCGTTTTTCCGATCCCGTTCGACGAAGCGACCACGCGGACCGGAATGCGAAGCCGGAGTGCGATAAAAAGCGAATCAAATATCTTACCGTAGGACCGAACAACCCGACTAATGAAAATACCTATTGTTACTAGTCCGGTTTTGCGTTTAAGACATTTTTCGTCGCAGCGTTTGGATCGCGCGTATTTCTTCTTGTAAGAAACACGCCGTAAGAGAGATGAGAGAGCGTGTTGAATTCGATTTCGCGAGCTACCTGTCAAAATAATGTGGCGCACATAAATGTCATTACAATAATTATTTTGCAAACATAAACCGCACTCGTAAGTGTTAAAATAGAAATCCGAACGTGTGTGCAAGGAATTTTCTAGAATATTTTACAGCAAAACAAACGTGTACTTACGCGACTCACGTGCTGTTTTCGTGAACGAACTGCCGGTAAACATCGTTCGTTGACAATCGGGCTTGCCGGATTTTGCCGATTCGTGGAAAGCGGTAAATAACGGGCAATCGCTAGCGAGAGGGTAGTTTCTTTGGCAATTATATAACCGCGCGCTAAAAAGACTTTGTAGAACAACAAAGTTTCTTAATTGTGGTGTTTAAATTCTGTGCGGTTTTACAATTCTGGCCTACGGTGCTCCGTCAACATAAGCTCGAATCCTTACATGTGGTTTTACGTTCATCAGCGAAATACACGAGAATGTGTCACAGAATCTTCGGGCAGTCGGAAATCTGTGCCAATCACCGACACACCGTCGATTTCGAGTCGAGAATAGCGTTTCGACTAAATAAAATTGAAAAGCAACAGCGTTGGACGCCGGAAAACAATTCAAGTCGAACGCGCGGGAGGGATGAAGCGCGATAACATTTCGTTCGTTCGGAGATCCGTTTCCTTGGTCGTCGCGTCGTCGTCGTCGTCGCGCGGCTGCGGTGCAGAGCGCAGTTCCTGATTCGCATTTAAGTTAGCCTCACGTTCCGCCGGTGCACGTGATCCAGCTGCTCGGGAGGAATCCCACGTATCCGTGACGTCGTCGCTCCGTCTCTCCGCCGCCGCCGCGGCCGGGCAACCTGCATGCGAATACGCGGGACTTCTGTCTAGCCGCCGCTGACTTATTAGGGATTCCGCGCGGGCCACGTGCAGAAATTCGACGTTGCGCGCTCGCAGGCGCCACGTGTTAGTACTCGCCGCACCGCGCGCCGGACGCACGTTCTTCTAATTTGCGATACGTCTTCGGACTGCTGAAAACTCGACCGACCTGTTTCTGTTCCCGTTTGATGCCCCACGCGCGCTCTCGCGCTCCCGATCGGCGTTCCCCGCCGCGAGAACCGGAAGAAACGCCTCCGTTCGGGATCGCGACGCGTGTGCGCATTCTTGTGTTTACATTCCCGATTACAGCATCGCGCGTGTATATACGTTACACACATCAAGTTCCTTGCGACGCGTGCAACGGCGCGTTTTCTCGGAGAAACGAACAACGGGAAGAGAAATCTCCTTTGATCATTAAAATATTTATATCGCAACGAGCATAATGGGTCTTCAGGAACTTTCTAACGTAAGACGCGATAAATTCACAATGATGGATAATCGCACCCAAATATCGTAACCGCGTATAATCCGTTCTTTGTACATCGGCCGATCGGGAGAAAAAGATTTGCGAGAAACGGCGGCGGCGGCGGCCCCGGCACCCTGTGGCTATGTATGCTTACGACTCCCAAGTACGTATCTCTTCTCTAAATCTTGTTCTTATGCACCATATTCGTAAGAAATATCGCGCGTGTTTATTGCGCGTCAAAATAAATAACTCTCGAGTGCGACGAATTCTCGCGCGAATAACTTAACTGTGTTTCTTTTTTTTTTTTTTTTAATGCGCGTTGCGCAAGAGAACTCACGCAATTATATAAATTGTAGTACATCACAAGTTCTATTAATCCCCATGCCTCGGTATAAAAACGCCCAATGGGCGTTGAAAACTATTTGAAAATAATACATCGTAATGTTTTTCTTCACATACACAAGTGAAATTAACACGTGCGTTTCTCTCTGGGAAATAGAAACGGCACGGGATAGCTTTCTCCTATCGAGAGCTCTGATAACTTCTTACTTCTTCTTCGACAGAGACGGCAAAAAAAAAAAAACAAGAGCGGAAACGGATTCCGGCGTAACCGCGCGATGCATCGGTTACACCGGAGCGAGAGCAAGCCAATGGGGCGGGTATTGTCGTCGAGACGGCGTTTTGTAAGACGGGAGAAAATCTCGCAACAATACGGTCCTCTCGCGGAGGTCCTCTCCCGTGAACGATAGCCGTATAAGCGCGGTAAGAAAAGTGAAGGAGAGGAAAAATGCGGCGTGCTCTCGCTTGTTTCGCTTTCCTTGTTTGAGAGTCTTATTTATCGGCCGGTCGTGTGAATATTCAGCTCGGGCGGACAAAACTCCGTTCCATTCCGGCCGCGTTGGTTACACGTTGAACAGAGAGAGAGAGAGAGAGAGAGAGAAAGAGAGACGCGGAGTGAAGAAGAGGAGGAGAGTGTCACTTACAGAAACGCGAGAGTGATATTGTTGGACGGCGCGGCGACCGCGCCAAGCGTCGTCGTCGTCGACGCGAGTACAATACGCCGAAAGAAACGGAATGCATTAATATTAATGGTGCCACAGAAGAAGTAACGGTCGCAACTGCCACAGCCACTTATCCCGCAGTCTTCCCGAAAGACGAAATCGCGACTGCTAATGCGCGGGAGATTTTCTCCCGAAGATCTGTATACGAGCGGTTAATGAGCGGGAGACTGTACGGATCGCCACAACCGAGCTGTGACGAATGAATTGTAACATCGAGCACCGTGCGAATACCTTACATTATCTCCTTTCCAGCGAAATTCCGTATCTATGTGCTCATCGCGTTCGTGCTGCGGTAGCACGCAAGAACGCATCTCGCTGTAATAAAATTGTCGCCCGGAGCATCAGTTGTCCCGCAATTCCACGTTGCATCTCTTATTAAAGGCCATTTGGCGAGGTGATTAATATAAATTAATCACCTCGATCTTTAGATATTTGCACCTTGTACGAAATTGCGTTTCTTTATATTTTTCGTATCAAAATCTCTATTATTTTTAATTCTTTGCAGACAGACATAACCCACCCAAAAATTTCAAACTGGTCTCTAGTAAAACTTTTTTTTTTTAACGCTTATATTTTCGGAAAGATTAAGGATTTTTTCAATTTGTTTTTCTTTCTAACGCTAAGATCGTTCAAACTTTCGATTCAAAAAAAACAAAATTGAAAATAATAATAATTTTTCGCGAGATTTTCGGAGATTAGATTTTAAAGTCACGTAGATCTCACAGACCCAGTCTGTCCGACTGTAGGTCGTTGTTGAAGTCTGTCCGAAGAGTTAATTGAAGTGCTTTATTTTCCTCATAGTATTTTTTTACTTTTTGTATATATTTTTTGTAAGATAGATATGTAAAAAAAATTGACGAATATTTCGTCGACACATTGTTTTCGTCAAACTAGCTGACGACACTGAATTTAACCGATTACACATTTTTACTGAACTGTCTTATTTTTTGTCGGTGAAATCTTTTATGTTGGTAAACATTATCAACTAAATAAAAATTACAGAAAAAAAGAGAAGAGAGAGCGAGAGAGAGAGAGAGAGAGAGAGACTTGCGAATACTCACAAAGATTCAGTCAGAAGAATTTTTATGCTAAAATTCTACGATTTATCTTGATGGCGGCATCTCCGGTAACCCGGTTAAAGACTTTGATGGCCTTGCAGCTTAACTTCCAAGTATATCACGAGATGAAGAGCAAGATACGAAATGGCAGATTCTTCACGCGACGTAGGTGTATTGTGTGTATATGTGTGTGAGTCACGGTTATACATATTAAATACGCCGGATTGTCGGCTAACAAAACCGCGGCGTTGATTTGCATCTCGCCGTTGCTTATCACGATGATGCATCGTCGCCCGAGTTTTGTTCTCTCGCGCTTTGAAGTTAACAACCCAATTCGAGTTTCGTATATACTTATATATCGAAAAAAAAAAAAAAAAAACACTTGACTTCTTTTTCATTTGGGGAAAGTCGAATAACTCTCTCACTGTTTCGCGCGCCCAGGATCTCTCGTCGAAACCGCAGGGATAAACAAAAGTGGACCATGAAAACGCGCGGGATGGCGAGAAAACGATGGAGAGCTCGGGGGAAAAATAACGCAGGTCGTGGAACGACCGAGGAAAGCCCGATCCGAAGTCGGATGGGAGAAGATCTCGAAGTTTCGCTGGTCGGTTGACCTCGTCGGGTAATAAGAATAAATGTGATTCTATTACGGGTTCAATTGTTACGGCGGCAGATAGGCCGGTCTCTCGATAGAAGACGGAGGGTAGATCGTAGTCGATAAGATTTACCCAGTAGGTAGGAAGGTCTTACCTACGAAAATCGCTCCGCCACTTCGGACAGTCAGTGGGGAAGTGTCGGTATTAACGAACGTTACGAGGCATTTGTAACATCGTGAAAATGTAATTGCCCGTAACGCGAAAGGAAAGAACGTCAGATTCATGTTCGGCAAAACAATTTTTATTCGCTGTACTTTTTTCTTTTTTGCCGCGTGTATTTCTCTGTGGAATAAAATATCTGAGGTAAATAATAAATAAACTTATTTATATAAAATTGTTCGTTCGTATGTAAGATGACTACGTTCGCAAATCAGATTTATCTCTTTGAGACATTATTTAAGATACAAAAAAAAAAAAAAAAAAAAAAAAAAAAAAAAAAACGGGACTAAGATAGTACTCACCGTGCGTTGACGGAGGTAGGATTTCCGACGTCGTCCATGGACGGTTTCCTAGAATGAAACCACGAATGAAATTCGTTACTGTTCATCCGCAGTTGCATAAACGTGGCGCACAGATCTGTCGGTTGCCACATTTCGCGCACACTATAGCGGAACCGCGAGAAAGGTTTTTTTGGGGGGGGATTTTTATTTTCTACGAAACTCTACGCAAGAATTCCTCTTTACATCGCGACGGAGAGCGAATTTACATTTGTATTGTATTTTCACAGCTACAAATCATCTTTTTGCTTTTTGTTTTCTCCGAATGAATAATCACGTCGACCGCTTCCGTCTCTTTGTGCGCGTTATTCAAGTGTCTATTATTAAATTTTAAATTAAAAGTCCATTCTCCGAAAAAAACCGTAAAATACGTTCGTCCTCGCGAGCAATACACGCATTATGTTTTATCGATGTGTCACAAATTTTTATATTTTCACTTCATTGAACTCTTCGCGTAAACTAAAAAAAAATAAAAAAAGAAAATAATCCGTGGCGCGAGGAAACACCCGTGCGGCGTACGGTCTTGAGAACGTGTGCGTAAGTGTCATCGGCGCGTGTTGGCCTCGTGCTCGGTTCGAGGGTTCCACCCTCCCATCAACCCCGAAACCCCACCACCACGGGTGATCTTTGCTGCGCGTGCCTTCCTCGCTCGCTTGTAAAGCTGCGCACTTTCCAAGACGACGACTTGATTAATTTTCTTTTTTATTTAACGAAGAAGAAAGTTAACTCTTTCGCACACACAAGTCAATATCATACTTGCGAATATAAAAATATTCTAAAATAATAATAGATATCAATAATAAATCAATTTTGTAAGAATTACACTCGAACTAATCGTTTGGTCAATAGGTTTTTGAAGCAATACTTGTCGTTCAAGAGGAAATTAAAATAAAAAATCAATCAATTGTATTGATATGAAACTCCTGATTTCCGCGGCAGACATCGTGATTTTACATCGGAGTGAAACGCCGCTCCGCTCTGTCTTCATTTGACCGATTGTGCGATCTGGAACCCCGCGACGCCAATAAAACGTCGCCGGTATCTATCTCCGCGGTAGCATTCCGTGTATCTATTTTCACGCCCGCAACCTTATCCCTTGGCCGACCCTAACGTTGCGCGTTCGAAACGGTGGAAGGGATCATCGATTAAAGCCTAATGGGATTATACCCTCACACGACGGATCGTCTCTCTCTGTCTCCATTTCTGCGCGAATAGAAACAAACGTGCAATTTGGCGTTAAATTTTAAATTTGAAATGTCGCTTCTCTCATCTCGCGCGTCTTCGTCGCGCGTAAAAATATAACAAATTTGCGCGCGGCTGTTTGACGACTGTAAATATTTTGTACGAATGAGCACAGGAGCGACATATGCACGTTTCATTAGCGCTGTTATATGTACAATTGCGCCGTAATGTTATTATTACCAATTTGCAAACAATTGAGAATGTTTACGTTTCGCAAATACGCGCGCAATAAAAAAAAAAAAAAAAAAAAAAACCGCAGCGGAGGTCAAGAGCGGATCCGACGAAAGAGGCGGACAGCGGGAAGATACGCTTCCGAGTTTTGCTTATCGATTCAAATCGCGTTCCCCGCGTATGAATGAACGAACGAGTGGGCGAGTCGAGCCACCGGTTGAATGGGAGCCCTACGGGTGACCACAAAGTACACGCGTACGTATCGACGATCGTTCTCTCTCTTCTCTTCGCATGTTGTCCCTCTCTCTCTCTCTCTTTCTTCCCTTCTTTGATAATTGGCTACAATTTTTAATAAATTAAATATTACAATAAATGTTTTTTACTTTTCATTTATGAATTTTTGTCTGTATACACAATTCTCGATTTCTCTCGGCACACACGAATCGATCGCACGAATGATGTAATTCGACGTATCTGACAGTATATCTGGGGTATGCGGCGCGACTAACTCGGGGACTGTTTTGCGGCGCGGGCGCTAAAAATGCGTGGCGAATCGACACGGTAAGGATCGTCCTGACTAGGCAACTTTCAAGCAGATCCGTGTTCTACGATCTTAATAGGTATCGGATCCACTCAAAGCATTCCGCGTCGTGCGGTATACACTGTAGATATACTTCCCATCCGTCCTACCGACGGGCCGGACGGGTAAATCCGCCTCGTTTTTCACGCGTTGGTTTAGCCGCGGTATTAGAATCACGGACCATCGCGCATCGCTTGTTTTTCGATCGCTGTCTCGGTCGCACACACACACACCGTGACAGTCCAAAGTTCGCGAGAGAGAGAAAGAGAGAGAGAGAGAGAGAAGAGCGTTCGAAGTATTAAACGACGCTCCCGATTTTTGCGCGGGCTATCTGCCGCATTGTGCGCAATTATATACGCTTTTTGTCAGCTAAGTCGGTGTAAAATGCGGTTTTCCGAAAATGGCAGTGGAACGAAGACTGGTCTCTACGAGGTGGTACGAGATAGCATCGTTTAATTTGGCATAAAACATCAGTCTCATCTATTTCTCGAGAAAGAGAGAGAGAGAGAGAAAGAAAGAGAGGAACGCCTGTCTCGCGCGTTCACTACTTCATCCTTCTTCTTCTTTTTCTTCTTTCTCTTCTTCCTCCTCCTCTTGTTGTTGTTGTTGTCGCTTCGCGATAAGTTCCGCAAAAGTTGCTTTGCTCACATCTTATTTCAGCACAACCGCGCCTTCAACTTTCTTCGTCTTCGCGCGCGTTGTTTTCGAAAAAATGACAATTAATTCCAAGAGATCATGTCTCCGAAAGCGAAAAGTAAAGTAACATTTTTGCAATCACCCGCGATTTTCTTCCGGACGGAAGTCGATGTAAGAAATGTTTTCGCGCGAGAGGAAGTAGAATTGACGATGTAAAACCGCGGTGGAGAAGCCTAAACACGTCGATGTTCTCTGACTGGTCGAGTTACTTGTTAAGGCGATGCAAAATGCGGTTTTGCTTTTTGTACTTTGGCTTAATAGTGCTATACACTATTACGAGCGTCCAAGTAAGCGCAGCGATGTCGTCTCTCGAGTCGTCGTAGAAGAGCGGATTTCGCGTCGATCCGCACGAAGAAGTTGCACGAGAATCGAGTTAGGTGATGACCGGGATATCCTCGTTATGCGCTACCTCGATCGGAGGGAAAAATCAATCATGTCGACGCTAAATAAATTTTCGCAAGAAAAAGGGTGCAATCTGGTGCGCCTTCCTATACGGATCTCGGAATACATGGACGAACGTCCCGATCGAAATAGCGAGGGAGCAAGACGAGCGAAGAATAGCGACTAGGAGATAGGAGGAGAAAGGAGCAAGGGGGATACCACCGAGAGGGGACACCGAGTAGGGGGCATGGAAGGCGACCGGTCGACCGGTCTCTCTCTTCTGGACAGACGGACGGAAAGACAGACAGGACTGGAGACCGCTCATTACGGGCGGCGCATGCGCGAGGAATGCGGCGGCTCTGGTCTCCTCGATACAATAAATATAGGATCGGATCGGCGACCGAGCGAAACCGGGCAAATGCGAGAACAGAGAAGGAGAGATCCCGGGTGGATTTCTCTCTCTCTCTCTCTTTCTCTCTCTCTCTTTCTCTGACATCGGGAGGTAAAAGGGGGTAAAACCGATGAACGAACCTCCTAACCGGGGACCGACAACAATGCCCGACAACGTAGTAACGACATCCAGTTAAATCGCGCTTGTTGGCAAAAAAATACGCGATTCTTTCAGGAGTTGCTCGATGAACCCGCCGTGTTCGCCGAACGCGGCGTATATATCCACCGACAACGTTACGTTCCGGACTTGTAGGCGTAAGTGACGAGTTTTTCGATATAAAAGACGAATCGTGTCGCGAAAGTTATCAGGATTGTTTCATTCACGATTTTCATTGAGAGAGAGAGAGAGAGAGAGAGAGAGAGAGAGAGAGAGAGAGATAATATCATTCGTTGCAAAATATGTGCGCAACTCATCAATACGTTAGATGCCAAAATTTCAAGCACAAACATGTGGTAAACATATGTTAAAAATTTTACATGTAAAACGATGCGCGCGTCTTAATGCTACGTCGTCGGGAGACGATTATAAATAATATAATGAATATTTGTGCTTCTCTCTCTCTTAACGGAGCTATTAGCAAGAACGAAAACAGGGGCATTACGGGCTTAAAGGATCCCGCGATGGACTCTGTCCATCTCGAAAGATGGGGCACCCGCTTGAAAATTGTAGGGAACCGACGAGATGGATGTACCCACGATATAAATGCTGATCAATCAAGGCGAACGGAGCATTTAATCGATACTTCAATAATTATCAACCTGCTCCGGACGAGTTTTGCGGATAACTCCTTATGCATTTTGTGTATAAAAGGCACAGACTGTAGGCTTCTTTTCTCGTTGATCAATCGCTCCCTACTTAATAATCGCTTATTCAGATGTAATTTGTATCGCATACAACGTAGCGTTTTGCCGCGAGAGTTTTTCTCGAACCTTTGCGCGCGCATTAATGATGGATAATATGTCTTAAGACTCTCTTACCTACATTACTGACATTTTATCGTCGTAAAGTTTGCCCCGCGTGAGAACGCAGCTCACGAACGTGTAAACGACGTTCTAATGGCGACGTTCGGCGATGTTTCATTAATTTCCGCGTGTTTTCAAAAACATAATAAAACGCGGGGAATGATTTTTCATATACGCGGAGCGATTAATACGCGAGTGACATCTTGAAAACACGCAAACGACGCAGACGCGATGACGGAACCCGATAACGTCGGATATTATTAATTGCACCCCGTTATTTGCAATTAGCGAATGAAATCGCTTACGGTTAATTACTAAGATACGAGTACGGCATCACGCGTTCGGCTCGCGTTCTCTTCGCCGTCATTAATTATTAGTTCGCGCGAGGCCGTGATTACGCATAATAGTTTGTTCCCAGATGTTTTCCGAAACAAACTGTCACAACTTTTATTAATTTCTTCTCGTCGCGACGAGCAATCTCTCGTACATACCACGTGTATAAATTTTTGCAAAATCTCGCTAAAAAGCGAGATCAAGCGAGTTTCTTTCTTTTGTCGGAATAGTCCACATTTTTTGCGTACAATAGTTACGCGTAAAATTCTCTCGGTGCGTCGGTCGTCGCACAAAAGATGCGTGGATTTTTAAGCAGCGCAAAAAAAAAACTCGAGCAGCGCAAAACATATCGTTTTCAGAATCAATCGCTGTTTTTGTACGGCGTTTTCGTGCACGCACACATATGTATGTATATACAATGTGGTACGTGAAACGGCTTCGTGCCGACTCCGTTCGTTCGTCACTCGAGAGTTGATTTATATCCGTGAGTAAGAACCTCGTGCCAGACTTTGATGCTTCGCTCGTTGGCTTCTGCGTGCGCGCCGCGCAGCGCAGCGCTCACTTTGAACAATGGAATTGCGTCGCGACGTCGATCTCTCTGTATCAATCACCTCGCCAGCGAGATCTTTTATATCGTTAGCCGTTCATCGAGACCGCTCCTTTTCATAGCCTCTCTCCCGCCCTCCTCCCTTCCCCCCGTCTCTCCTCCCCGTTCTGTGTGTTATTAGCTAGATCGCTTTTGTCCTTGCTCTCTGACGCGCGCACACACGGAGCGCACATGCCGCCCTGTTTATCAGCGTAGAAACGTTGAAGAATTGCAAACTCTCGGCCGCAAACGAAACATCGATAAGCAAAAACACAACGAGCAGAATGAGTATTTTCTTACCTGTCTGTCCAGCAGAGCGCTTCATCTCGATACCTGGAAATAGAAAGAATATAGGATTTTATAAAGATTTATAGATAAATTCAATATAAACATTAAATTAGATTAATTTAATTATTTTCATCTACGAGTGTGTATAAATTCAAAATTTCACATCGAGTAATAAGAGAAGCATGAGAGCATTTAACGCGGTTGGTGAAGTTGTTGCAGATACTTCAGTTTATTGTTGTTCAATAAATTCAATTGCAAACGTTTCGTTTTTTAACATATTTATTCGATAGGATTGAAAATGACTAAATCCAATGGTCGAATCGTTTACAATTGAATTTAGGTTAGGTTGAACAACAATAAACTAAAATAGCAGCACACAACTGTGTTATATGATCCCATTATGAGGCCTTCTCTTACTACTCAATTACGAGTAATATTTTTACAATTTAGTTTTTCCAAGAGGTAAATGTTTATCGTATCTGCGACATCACTTCTAAAGCCAAAAACTCGGTTCTTGTATACAAGTATGTATTACTTAATTCGTCGCGGTGCGCGATCGGCGCATTGCTGCCCCTCTTGAGCTCAACCCCCGAAGTCGAAATCCCGTGTCGCAGCTTACAGGAAAAAGCTTTTATATGAAAGCTCGGCTAGAAATAAGATCGCCGTCGTAAATAGCGCGCGAGCCTAATCTTGCGGTTGAATGGTGCCGAGTGTGCATTCGCTCTTGGATCCTTCCCTTCTTCGTCGAATAAATAAATCCGCTTAAAAAAAAAACCTCAAAATTTATCAACCTCGTCAAAAATTATAAATGAACGAATCTCAAATTATTTTTGTCACGATCGGATATATTTCACGCCGAGAATCTCGGTATCTGTTATCGCACGACGTGTATCTTCTTTTGACGCGGTCTCTCTGGTGTAACTCGCGTCGTAAAGTCACGAACGCAGCGGATTTGTCGACGAGCGGAGCGGCCAAATTTGCGGCGGAGCAAACGTGCGTCGTCGGAGCGGTACCATCACCGGTCGTCGCCAGATGAATCAGAAGAAACGCGAGAAAGTGGGGCCTGTCAACGGGGCGACATGATTTAAAGCCAAATATTACGACAGAACGCGCATTCCTGCGACGTCGTCCCCGGCTAAGCAAGACGACGACGAGGGGTGAGCGACATCGAGGGATGAGCCCGTAAGTCGTGCAGATATGTTGGCCACGGTTTATTACCGGGCCGTCGGGGTATGGTCTGTGCGGGGTGGGTGGAGGAAACATTGATTTAATGCGGGAGTAATTGGGCGGCCGGACGTCTCTATGAGCGCGCCACCTTCTACCGCTAATGCGTTCCCGCCCTTCTAACCTTTCGGCTAACCACCGTGCGAGCGAGCGAGCGAGCGTGTTAGAGGTTTGTTGTCTCCTTCCTCTGTGTGCGCGTGTATGTGTGTACCACCCTCGCTCCTTCTTCCACCCGCGGGTGGAACGTGAGAAAGGCGAACGCTTTATTACTGCTTTTATTGCTCGACGAGTTTTAGCCGGCGCGCGTACCGCAGCTTGTGGATCGGCTTATGGCGCTTATTAAACTTTGATGTCACCAAATCGCTCTTTCACTCTCGTCCGCTCTCTCGTCTCCTCGGGCTATCGCTCGTGGCACGCGGACGTTACATGAAAGTGGATTCCCCCGGAGAGAGGAGACGGTCTTCGTCTTCGATGGAGAACGCGATAATTTTATTAGAATTCAAATTTCATCGCGGCGACACGATCTCGATACGATCTCCGCGTACGTAATAAATAAAGAAAAAAATGTATTTTTATCTTTCCTTTTTTTTTTTTTTTTTTTTTTTTTTTTTTTTTTTTTTTTTTTTTTTTTTTAACGGAACAAACTGCACCATTGCAATTAAAATTTTGTATCTTATTTCTGCACGCGACGAGAAATGTCGAATAAAGTAATTATCTCTATACATATTCCTTCCCTCATTACCGTCTGTCGCAAATTATACAGTGTAATAATTTTTAAATTTATCAGTTGCGCAAAGTTCGAGAAATTGAGTTAAAACTCGATTATTCCCGCGGACTCGGCTTGTCATAATTAGCCGCGTTACTTAAGCACACACATAACGTCGGCGCGCGTATACTTAGAGCCACCTAACAGTAGATTAACGGTCATTATAGTCAATCCCGTTTATCCTCGTCATCGCGTGCAGGAAATTAAAGGGTGCGTCTCGAGATTTGCGTGTAATGTAGCCACTGAAACCTTCCAGGTGTTGAGATTTTATTAGCTCGAGCAATTCTAAAAAACGCGCCGTGCGCGCGGAATGCAAATGATACCGATCGTAACGGCACCGTCGAGGAATCGCTTCCGCGAGAGTCTTCCCGCGCGATAGTGTGTTTTGCGAAGACACGATTTTATCAAGTTTTAC
Source organism: Pseudomyrmex concolor (assembly GCA_014839585.1). Taxonomy (NCBI): domain Eukaryota; kingdom Metazoa; phylum Arthropoda; class Insecta; order Hymenoptera; family Formicidae; genus Pseudomyrmex; species Pseudomyrmex concolor. Next base: position 22,328 of record QVOB01022570.1, read on the forward strand.
GATATCGCGAAATAACAGTTCGACCGAATAACAAAATACGAGGCGAAGGGGAATGAAAATTTCCTACATCTCTCACAAATCTTCTCCGCATAATATCGGAGGAGAAATTTTCACGGCTGTTTCTCGTATTTCGCGAAATATACGAGAACGCGGCACGTCGAAAGATTCTCATGTAGCGCGGAGAGAGCTCGTCCTCCTCGCTCGCGCCATGTGTCGCTAAGGCCGCCTTAGAAGCGAGCGGGGAAGAGCGCTGCGCGTTTCTGCTCGCTACGAGGGACCGCAAACGTGCTCTACAAGTAGTCATAATACGTGGACCGGGGGCATACTCACACATGGCGCGGATCACGTCAAAGCGCCCACCCCTAAACCGGTGTAAAGTTAAACTTTGGCTACACCGGCTGCGCGAAATGTCTGTTCCGGACGATGCGACGGTCCGCTTTCTGATCGCGCGGGCGGAGAAGAACTTCTCTCTGTAACGAGCGACGAAGAGGTCTCTCGGTGTCCGAAATGATGTCGCGCGACGAGCGATTGGAGCAAGTGTACAAATATCCCCTAATTTTTAATAGACGTCCGAGAAATGTTACTTTATATATTATAAATATACAATTTGAAGATACACATGCGTGTTGATTAAATAAAAACAATGGCGATAAAAATATAATATTTTGTCAAATTTGATGCGACTAAAATTCAATGTTCTATAAAAAGTTACAAATTCTCGTTTCACTAACAATAAGTTGTTTGAGAAACACTGCAGTGCGAGTCGAAACGAGTAAGTGACGTGGAAGTGAGCAGCAAGCGCGACACTGCTATAATCAGTACCATTTTCGCGTTAGCGCCAACAGAGAATTCGAATGTAGCGGAACTTTTTTCTTTCGCAAACGACGACGAAATACCGCCTTTCTTTCGCGGAAAACGTTGTAACTCATACTCGATGGAACTTTAATTCGGATGAAAGGACCTAGCAAGTCGTGAAATATCACGTTAAACCGTGATGCTAAGCGCATTCGAAATACCGTTTGAATTACAATCGAGATGTTAACCGTGTCCGTGTATATCTAGCGCAATTCGCGTCGACAAAAGACTAGAAATAAAATAACAGAATGTAGTCTCTCCGAGAGAGTAAAACCGTTTGAAATTAAAGAGTAAAATTAAAATGGATGGACGAAAATAATACACACGCATGCGATATCCGTCTCGATCGGACAAATGTGGACAAAGCGAAATGGAAGTTACACAGAGTACTGCTCCGTCGATGAACAAATCGAGTGATCCAAACCGCGGTTACGGAGCTTCGAGGGAAAAAAGTTCGAGTCCCCTCGCGGGACAGCACCCCGGCGCGGCGCGGAGTGCTGCGCTGCCGATCGGTCAGTGCACCGTGTCGTCGTCCCGACTCGTTTCGGTATACCTATATGCAGGCACGACCTACGTTCCAGCGCGGAACGGAGAGCGGGAGCATAGCTGGCGCGCATTATCACATACGTTAAGTTTTTCTCTCTCTATTGGCCCAGAGCGGAGACACGAAAAACGACTGATTAATCGAACCAACACGGGGAACATTCTTGCCTTGGGATACAGAAGGAGAGAGAGAGAGAGAAAAAGAGACGAGAGCGAGAAAAAGAGAAAGAGAGAGAGAACCAGTAGCGGCGGTGGCCTGCCCCGTGCCCACCACACCCTGCATTCGCGCATCTGCGTCCGCGTACGAGAGAAGAGAAGGTGGACGAGAGAAACAGAAGGAGGCGAAGGAAGAAGGCGAAGAGCGGAAAGGGAGAAAAAGTCTTGGCGGTACGATCGCGGGGAGTTCTCCTTCGTCTTCGACGAAAACCGGAATGCGTTTCTTAGCGGCCGAGATATGTTCCGAACTTACAATTAACGCGGCGCAATAGCGTACTTTTGCGGCCGCGCGCGCGCGTAGCAAAAAGCGCAGCGCGCTAACGTGGACCCGTCGTCGACTCTTGTAAATACGTTACGCGCGCGCGTTCGCGTGTATAATGCCTAATTTGGCGGGATTGCCCGCCTCTCTCTCGCGCGCGAGTTTTTTCATTCGCGCGATAATTATGACAGCGAGCGCGGAACAATTTCTTTCGTTTAAGTTAGAATCGATTTTTCTTCGTATCGATTTTTCCGCGCGCCGAGGTATTAGAGTTCGGATCGGTGTATTATTGTCGCTTAAATCGTTACTTCGTTACCGTACCGAGAGTCATCACCGATTATATAGATTGACCGCGTATTTGACGTGTTGAGATAATAAATAATTACAAACACCAACTAAACTCGATGTTTTATGTTTGTTCGTACAAACTCTCCGCGTACGTCATCCGAAGCGATGAAAATGAGCGATTTTACATCGTAACGCGCAAACAAGATTTATATCTTGTTAACGGCTCGCCCTCGTTTATTTGTCGGGTCGCATAAAGGTGCGCGTTTCGTACAAGCCGAAAGGATAACGAAAGTTAAAAGCGTGGTCGCTTCAAAGGCTACATGAACTTGAATATAACGACATGTAAAAAATAAATCGAGCGACAAAGTGGACGGGGAGAAATATTACGCGCGCGTGTTACGTGCGCGCGCGCACGCACACTCGCTCCTCTCGTGCCGTGAACTTCTCGATCGGTCATTTCGGCGATGTAACGAAAGCTGTACGTGTGTCGTTGTGGCGGTGTCGTAATGCGAGGCGTTATGTTGTCGCGACGAGTCGTAAAATTCAACCTGTTAACTTCTGATCGATTCTCGAGGGTGAGAGGGAGCGGGCCATATATTACAAGTTTCGGTATTAAATTCCGAAACGTCAGATGTAATAATTTTTTCATTTATCCCTATTGGTTCTGCTTCGTTATAATTTGTTTCACTTGTCGGGTGAGCAAAGGCCTCACCGCGATATCTCCCCGGAGAGCGAGAGATGTTGCGCAATGTTCATCGAGATGCAAATTCTAAAAACCTCAATTTCAGATCCGCCGCAAATAAAAGACATCGGTATAAATTTTGCGACTATTCGAGAACTTTGTTACATTTATATATTACTCGCGAGTTAATTTTCGCAGACGCGAAATCTGCGATTGGAAATAGTTGGTGTGCGTTAGTCGCGCGATATGCTACGAACGAGATACATAAATTAAGAAACTTTTTTTATCGCGGCAAGAGAAAGAAGAAGAGAGAAGACGACAGACCGGGAACATTTCATCCGTAAGCGTCGACTTATCGCGACGTGAGGTGTCGCAGCGTTTAAATAAAAGCTCCCGGGTCGCGCGGCTGGCGAAAACAAAAAAATCTTGTTTGGAAAAACACGAGATTTCAATTAAAGAGACAAGCTTAATAATGAGGCACTCTGGATTTATTGGCTCGAGAGCCGCGGCGCCTAAATGTCTGCGTGTATTCGGATGTCCGGGAGCGGAGCTAGGCTCAACTCGGGAGCACGCGCGCTATAAGCGTATGCGTGCGTGCGTGCACGTGCGCGTGGCCGAGAAAAAGAGAGAGAGAGAGAAGGGCCCTATCGGGACCTTACGATATGGCTCACAGAACGGTCTCTCATTTGCATCGGATCGAAATTCGTTACTTTTTCGCGAGATAATCATACCGTTTCACTCGGCGAACTGGCACCTCGCGACGTTTCGCTGATCCGAACGAACTTATTCAAATCGTTTTGAAGAAGTTGTGTGGCAACACGGCATGAGAAAAAAACTGCGAATCTAATAATAAATATAATAATAATAATAATAATAAATAGAAGTTTTAGCACGTTCGATCATCACATATGTATATAAAAATCATTACGAATAACTACCCAACAACGATCTGATAGAAACGGATGCGCGATCGAAAAAAAAAAGATATATGGCAGATAATGCCCGAGTGTGATAGAAAAATTTATAAGAGGCGGGGCGGAAAAGAGAGGAGGCGATCGTGCGATTAGACGTTAGCGAATGTAATTCACATGATATAGGCATTCTGTCGCAAATAAAACCATTCGTACTGCATAATCGAGGAAATTACACGTCGTTGTCGTAGTTGTCGTCATCGTCGGCGTCTTTACTCTTCATGTGGCATTTTCATCTAAACCCCCCACTTATTTCTTCACGGTGCATCGATTAACAAGCTTCTTATCTCGTTTAAGGATTTTTATGGCAAAAGTTATGGCTCGAGTATCGCTTGTCAGTGGACGCGGACGAGGAACCGAGGAAGCGGAGAAGAAGAGGAGGGGGAGGGGGCGAATGGGTGCCGCATCGTCGGCAGACGCGTTCTTAAAGACACGATCCACGGAGTAATCGTGTTTCGAGCCCGGGCCCGATAAAAACGCCACGATACGAATCGGCGCGGCGGTTCGCCGGCGATTAGCTGCGGGCTACGAATCTCCCGTCCCACATTAAATCATGTAATTTTTATCGAATCTCAAATATGATCTCCGGTGCGCGCCTATATCGTGGAAATTATGCATAAAACTTATCATCATTTATATTCCCCCGTGCGCTTATCGATTTTGCCGCGCGCGAGAGAGCACCGCAATGACCATTTCGCGAAATCACTGGGTTTTTGGCGTTGTTTTTATTTTTTTCTGCGCCCGATATCGCGCGCAGCGCCAGTAAATTGAAACGCGATCTCGTTCTCTCGACTCTCAGGTTTTTGACGTCGTCATTATCTCGTTATGTCTATTTACGCATATTACACGCGCGCACGTATGTATATTTAATATACTTTTAATTCCCGAGTAAAACTCGGATAAAAAAAAAAACAAAAAAAAATTCACGAGATAACATCTCTGGAGAATTGATCGCCTTTTCTTCGCACATAATGACATATACTTTGCGAATGAATAAAATGACGTCTTTGCTGAATATATGTCGGCATTCGTTTCCAAAGCGCATTGCCGGCTACCCGCTGCGCCGCGTAAAGCTCGTTCCGTTACCGTCCAAGCGCTCTCTCTCTCTCTTTCTCTCTCTCCGCGCGCCGTATGGGAGCCTTTCTTGCAAGAACGAGTCCTCGTTCCCCGAAGGGTTGGTAATTCGCCGATTAAATTGAAAACGGCAAGGCTAATTGCGCCGCGTCTGTATTATTCATCGGATCTTCGTCATCGGTGTTTCGCCTTTGGTATTTTGCCAATGCGAATCGACTCGCGAATTGTCCGGCGAATTCTGAAGAAAACCGTCGAAGGAAAACGTTTCCGATTTCGAATTAACGAATCGAAGACTTGTCGGAATTTTAGGAATTATTAAATGAATAATTTTACGCGCATTCTTTTAAATTTATAATATTCGCACGTCTCTGAATCGATCCGGTCGTGAGCGGATCATGAACTCTAATAAAAATTCTTATTATAATGTAATAAGAGCTACAGCAGTGTTTTTATTTTACAATTAAATCGGCTTTGCGCCCATACAATTACACACATAGACATGCCGATGATAATAGACGCTACGTACCGGAGACGTGTAGTGCCGCCCACGTGGTCACTTGACCTCCCTACGCCTCCGTATCTCTTAGTTAACCTTATCAACTCGATTCAACTCGACCTAACCGGAGCCGACTCACGGTTTGCTAGTGCGTAACTTGCCTTATACATGCGACATACGGTCGTACATCTGTTTTTTTTTTCTCCTATGTAGTCTCTCTCGTAATAACATTAGTTTTGAAAAAATCGTATTCTTATTCGATATTATTAACTTTATTCGGGACGCCCCTTTTCGAAGCAAATTCAGTAAAGATTAGCTTATTATTATTATTATACACGCAGTATGTTACGTAGAATAAAACTTAATTTGCTCAAAGTAAATACAAAAAAACAGTTTATATAAAATAGTGGAATAATTTTTATTTTTGAAAATTACACAAAAAAAGATTCTAACAATTAGCTCGCAATTGCTCATTGAAATTTGTTTTCTCTTAATTTATTTTAACACGAGAAAATCGCGTTTAATTACTACTCCCGAACTCGAGAGCGTCGAGAGAAACATCCCTCGCTAAAAAATTCATTCAGACAAAATTTGCCGGGTGGTCTAGATATCGCAGATATGCAAAACGCGAGAGAGATCACTCGCGTGCACCCTCGCGGGCGCAACAAGAGCGCCCGCGAGCGTGAAGAAGAGATCGGAGAGGATGTGTGTGTATCGATCTAATAGTAATGAGCCCGATGCCGGTGTGTGTCTCGGAAGATTTTGAAATATACATTATGCGGGGATTATGGTTATGCATGCGGGAAAGGCGCTGAGAGTATTTTTCTTTTGATATGACCCTTCCCTCGCAACTCGGAGCATCTTCGCAGCGACGGATGAGATTTGAATAAAAGTATCCGGCAGCACGACCGCGCTATATACGCGTCGCGAGTCGCTCTCTCTCTCTCTCTCTCTCTTTCACTCTCCCCGTTGGGGCTTGATTCGCTAGCTACTTTTTACAACTGTGCGGTCTCATTAAATATGTATAGATTTCGCGCCCCGCGCGTGTTCCCCTCAATTCCTCAGTTTCCCCCTCCCCCCCGCCTTCTTTATACCACCTCCGATGATATAACCGCATCAACGATTACCGAAAACATATGTTTTAAAGATGACGAGCGAACGAATAAATCTAGTAGTCTCGCGCTCCACGTTGCTTTGCTTTACCACACACTCCGCCTAATTTCAATCTCGATGCAACTAGTTTCATAAACACACTTTTGACATGAAATCGTTGAAACGCGTACATTTAATTTATTATACGCGCGAGTATACACGCGCTCGTTGTACACGTTGCGTGTTTGAATTAACGACAAAGCGCGTTTTGCCGCGGTGGTGAAGCGCTACAGGGATAAACGACTTCTGATCTATATGTGCTCCAATCTTAGTTCATCCCCTCGGGTCTGCGTGACCCGGATTAAAACCGTATAGGCTCGTAGAGCAACATTAAGTTTCTCAAAGCGCTACCGGTGTTCGAATACCAGTTAATAGCGCGAAGCAGTCTAGCGTAACCATTGATATTTTCACAGCGCCCGCGGCTACTGCCTATAAACCTAACATTAGTCGCACAGTCGATTTTAACACGCTTTATCCAAGTAGTGGTTCGTATCGGTGCGGCGATCTCGCGTAACTCGCTTAGGTAAAGATACCATTAGGTAACTTGTGAATTAGCTGTTCTACCACTAGATCGCGTATGTGTGTGTGTGTGTGTGTGTGTAAATATTTATATAAGCGATAAACATATATCGTTGCAAAAATACTGCGTGCAATTAATAATCGTCGATATTTCGATGTAAAAGCACGTGTCGACGGAGATGCTAAAAATAGAAACGCTAACGCTTCGTAAACAGCATTTCCGTAAATACGTCGATGATTCTTTTTTATTAAGAAGACGCGACATATCGCGCGCGGGGCGGTGGGTTTCATTTCTTCGCTGAACAAATGAGCCGCAAGTTATCACCCCGTGAGAGCCCCGACCCTTCCATTTAAAAAATGTAAATTTGTTAATGCAAGTAATGGGGGCGTGAAAATTTGTTCTCGCTCTTCCCCGGAGTTGCGCGCGCACTCCCGCCACCCTATTATACCTGAGACTATTATCCAATACAAAAAATCAAATAAAGTATGCTAAGTTACGCTTCGAAGACTTTGGGGAGCTCGAAACTGCCGAGGGGTCGTAGAAACATTTTTTTTTACTCCGTTCCCCCACGTAGCGTCACAACAACCCGTCGTCGCGCTTACTCGCGCTTTTTCTTCGTCGCCTATTAACTTCCAACAGGCTGTAACAATGAAACTTTCCTCGCGATTTATACAGTTAATCTCCGCTCGGAAAAATTCTGCAGTTTTCCAATTCGATCGCTTTCGATTGTCGCGCGCGCGACCTTCGCGGTCGAGATTTTTTTTTATCCCAAGATAATCATTTTAAGAAATTTTATCCTTTAATCAATGTATTACAATTCTCGTTTTTTTTTTCACGTACTGTTTATAAACAGAGTTTCAAAGGAGTTTCGAAAGGAGGAAAATCGTATTTCGCTCTAATATGCATTTCCGTGATTTATCATGGTTACAACCACGTTAAAGCCGCCCCGTGATTCGTGATGTTGCAAATTGCATAAGATCGAGCGTAAGCTGAACGTATATACCGTTTGTAGCTCGTCCGACGAGCTCTGAAACCGTGGTGGCGGCAGCGGCGGCTACGGCGGTATCAGTAGCCTGTTCTTATCCGCTGATCCGCATCTACATTATTAAACTTGATTGGAGGCCAGGCCAATTCCCGCGCGAAAACGACTTATTGCAGCGTGGCGTAGTGCGCGCCTGGACGTTAGACCATTATAGAAAGTGCTGTTTAACGATTCGAAAAATCTTAACTTAAAAGCCCGATAATCGAAAAGCGGATTCTCGAAACGTGAAATTAATAAAATTTTCCAACAATTGTCGAGAGAGATATACTTACGCTTTATTATTATTCGCGACGCGACGTTTCTTTTTCCACATCGATAAATTTTTTTTGGAAACAATTTTTTTTTCTTGTCCGAGTAACAATAGACCACACGAGCGACAGCTATAAAATAAATAAATCGCTATTGTCACTTTCACCAACAACGGACTTGTTGTATACGCCACTTATTCCACGGATTCGCGCAAGAATCGCGTTATATATATATATATATATATAGTTGCATAACGTGTAATAATAAGTTTCACGTAATGCGCGGTCGCAAAAAAAAAAAGAGAAAAACAAAACAAAAGGATATCGAGAGCTGACGCCTGGGAAACACAACACGGGAGAATCTGAAAAAGCGCCGTTTTACGCTTCAGGTAATATCGTCGAATATGATGGAATGCGCGCCGATCGGCGGCGGCGGCTGTACGGTCAGTTTGCGGGAGGGATAAAATCACGATCGTTGTGCAAGAAGATCGAGCGCAATCTCTCGCACATTGTTTTAACTTCGCGAAAAAGTCGGAACAAATCGTCCGTCTTATATCGACGACGAACGGGCGAACATATAATAAATCGTCGAATGAAAATCGACGCATATCCGTACACTCGCGCGCGGTTGTTCGTGGGAAGAAATCGACGGCGGGGGAAAGAGGGTTGGAAGGGAAAGGGGAAGGAGCAGAAAAAGGAGGAGGGAAGAATAGAAACGATTTTTCGAATAACCTATAATTGCTTTTCGAGTCGAAGGGCGTCCGTGTTCGCGGGTGTTAAATGAAGTTCTCCCATAAAGAAGTCGCGGCGTGCGTATATCGCCATACTAAATTCCACGCCGCGGCGCGCGAGCGGCCTTGATACGCCGAGCGTATTGAAATAAAACGTATCAAAGTGGCGTGCAAGATGTCGGGGTTTCCCCCCTCCCCCTCCTCCTCCTCCTCCCCTCCCTCTTCTCTCAATGGGCGTTTTTCAAACTAATTAAAGTGGATATTAAATCACTTCTGCGCCACACACACACACGCACGCGCACACATACGCACACACCTGTGCGGGATTCACTAACGTACGACCCATTAATTAACGTTTCCGATGCTGTAGAATATCGCTTGACTCTCTACGTGCAAGCGAAAAAAAGATTTTTCGAGATACCTTTCTGATTGCCGATCGTTACGCGAGAATTTCGCGAGAAACACGAAAATTGTTCGAATGAACAACACCTATACGGGGCGAATGTTTCGCTCTCTCTCTCTTTCTCTCTCTTTTGTTTGAAAGCTCGTATGCATATTTGACGTGTGCAGCATTATTATCAAGAGGGAACACATATTAAGTCTATAAACGTTCCCATATCTAATAATCGATTCAGGATTGGCAAGATAATATAAGTTGATGGGGGACGGAAAAGAAGAAAAAAAAACGTCTAACGTCGGGGAAGGGGAAGAGAACTCGCTAGGCCAAAAAAGATTCAAAGGGACCAAAAGAACGGAGCTGTCCTCGTGTGCTTTTTACATCGCAACGGGTTGTGTACGGTCGACGCGCGACCCGATCATTACTGCAAGCGTATTATAAAATCCTTTTCGCGGAGATTATCGTCTACGCGCTTCTTTCTTTCGTCGACTTTTTTCTCGATAATCGATCGATATCACGACTTCAAAATACGCGCGCGCATGATCGCACAAAGTCGCGAGACGTCGCAATTGATTTTTGGAATGAAATGTCGCATCCGTGAGACAAAAACACACACACACACACACACAAGTTTCGAAACACAGAACGAGCGATCGCGCACGAGCGCGAAGTCGATCGCACATACGGATGACGTCGCGCACGAGACGACGCGCGGGTTATACCGAGCGAGGAAGAAGCGAGGAAAGAGAGCCGAGGAAGGGAACGAGAGGGCCGCAGGCGAGTTGTATAATATGAACGCGCCGCGCCGGAGTTTCGGCAGGCTATAATCAATTCTGATTGCAGTCCAGCGGATCGCAGCGCGATCCACTGGCCGATAGCCGAGAAAAAAGTCAGCGCTTCCAACTACCGGGCTGCACACGGTGGTATAGCCGAAGAAGCCGGGACGAAGGGACAGAGATAAAGTAAAAGAATAAGGAGAAGAGAGTAAGAAGCGCGCGCGCGCGCGCAAAGGATACACGGTGCGGCAAAGGGTGAAAGGGATAGAGCAGGACAGCGAAATCGGGTGGGACACACAAACGTGAATGCGAAAGATGTTTTGAAGAAGAAGTGGGTGGTTTGAAGAGAAGAAAACACCGTCGAGAGAAACCGAGTATCCCAATATATATATATATATATATATATATATACGAACTCGGGGGTGCGAGTTATCTTCGCGTCCTCTTGCAGTTCATCTACGAGCCGAGCCGAGCCGAGCCGAGCGAGCGAGCGAGCGGCGTGGAAGCGAAACGAAATCGAAACGAACAAAAACGCAAGCGAGTTATTTATCGATGGGTCCCGGAGAGTACGATCCGATTCCGAGACGAGAAACGGCAGCGGAACAGAATTCGATGACCGCATCAATTCAAAATCGTCGTGAATCAACGTAGTGGTTCGATTCAGCGTCGATTTCGCGACGCCTTCGCGCGCTTTCCTCTATTCAAGATCACTCTTCGACAAGGGGGGAGGAAGGGAGGGGGAGAGCTTTATGATGTATTATACGTACACACACGTGACGTTATTTATAGCAGATTACCTCTCTCACATACAAAGAACTTGCGAGAGCAACGATATCGAATTAAGTGCTCTAGAGTCTCTCATGAGTAAGGGCACCGTAAGGGCAAAGACCTCGCGCTAAACTATGCATGCCTCTGGCTTCCAATCCGGGGTTGGAGAGGAGAAGGGCAATAACGCTCGGTGTCGAGATATTTAAATTTCCGCGGTAAGGAAAGCGCTCTCGGTACATTAAAAAAAAAAAAAAAGAAAAAAAAGATGAAATCACACGAAGAATCGCGCGTCACACGTCTTCTAATCATTCGATATTACGTGCGCTCGGTCGTTGCGTTATTTGATTCGTCTTGAAAATAAACGCGATAAGAAACGACGCTCGTGAGTGTAAATCTGAAAATAAGATGCGCGATAACCGATTCTCACGACGACGGATAAAACCAAAACAAAACAAAACAAAAAAAAATAACGGAGGACCATCTCGGTGGCGGATATGTAATGTGCGAGTAACTCCAGCAACAACCTTGACTCGCCGCAAGCCATATACTCGCGCGCTTCTTATAATCCCTTGTGTTCGCGCGCGTCCGGCCCCATTAGTAGTTGGCTGACCCATCATTCAATAACGCTTTCAATGTCTGTGCGACCGTGTCTCCGCGTGTCTTCAAGCGTACACACACGGCGCGATAATTAGACCGAATTTCCGCGCGCTGGTGCGAATCGCGCGAAAAGCGCAAAAGCGCGCAACAAATTTTTCGAGCTTGTTTTTTTTCCCCGAGAGTTCGCGTTTGCAATCGCGATTGCAATCGCGTAAATGTAAATAACAAACGCCGATGTAACAAAATGCTGTGAAACTATTTTTTTTTTTTTTTTTTAAGTCACATCGCACCGCACTGCACATCTCTTCTTCAAATATCACAAACGAAATTGTGTGCGACGCGCGAACGCTGACGTCATACAATAATCACGAGCGAGTAAATCGTATATCCGGGGGAGTCTGTCAATCTCTCCCGAAGACAAGTGTCACTGAGATCTCGCATGTGTCTTACGGTTCTCGATAAACGCGCTATATACTTCGATGCGATTTGTTATGTCTGCGAATGAATTATTAGCGTCAAGCGTTGGGCGCGCGCGTCAAGTTGCGTGATGTTAATATTACGATCACGTTAGAGAAATGTGCCATGTGCGCGCACGACAATTTTGTAACAATCAATACTTTGTTAATTCATCGGACATTCGGTGTGTAACGGACACCGAACAGACGACGACAATCTTCGCGCGAAACATAGTAAGACGCGTTATACAATGTAATCCCAATTTGACTGCGTATTAATCTCTCTCTCTCTCTTTTTAGTTGACGTGTGTCACGCCTCAAAGGCGACACCCGCGTTTGCTCAATTCCTGAATTAATGAGCAGCATTGACCAAGAGAAACACACACACACACACACACGGTTTCTTGCCGAAAAAGATTTGACACAAGTGGCGTTTCTAAAGAATCAATGCAAATACAGTCTTTCGTGACAAACGATACGGAACGGCCGCTAACGCTCAACTTGACAAGCAAAAGCGCTACTTCTTATTCACATCGATGCGAATCGGTGTCAAATGTTTCCGCGCGAGTTTTCGCGCTGAATTATCATTTCTGTGGTGTTAAAACCGGGATAATTCTGAGGCCGAAACGCGCAAACGCGTTAGTAGAAAGATAGTTTCCACAAACGGAATATTCATCGTAACGAAGAATTTCCGTTCGCGTTTGGAATATTCGCGCGTTTGTGCGTTTCTTCGATCTCTTCCCGAAAAAAAAAAAAAAAAAAAAAACGCGACGCGCTTACAAAGAATCGTGACATAATCGCGTCCGTGAATCGCGTTAGAATAGTAGATCGATTTTCGCTGGAGCGCTAAAATCAAAGAGATCAAAACACTTCGCGAGCAGCTTTATTGGAAGACGACGATACGTCAACGTCATTCGCGCTGCCGCTTCTCTCTCACGTACCAGGTGTCCAGAAATCAAGATTCACAAGCAAGAAAATAAAAAGTTTTTGTGAAAGACAAAGTATTTACACATGCAAATCACAAAATAAAAGATAAATAATTTTCCAGTTTGTATCTACAACATACTACATTGTTATTTTAAAACTGATATATGAAGTTTTCATAACTTTTTCTCATGTAGAATATAAAACAATATGAGAATCTTTTTATCGAAACTACGAAACATGATTTTTTTTTATCTTATTTTTCGTCCTCACAACAAAAACTTGACTTTGGTTCTCTCTGTGTATCGCGGATTTCGGAACACCCTTTACAGACTTTCTTCGTTACAATGTCCGGCGTGATTATACGTTTTATAAATACAGAGCTACAGACGTTCCTACTAGTTGCTCCAACATCGAAAGCACGACAGACAGGATAATTGATAGCGGAATGCTAATAACTTGTACGAGGCAGGCATTATAATAAGTTTTTTGCCCCCCTGGCGTGTGCCCCGCGTCTAGCGTATTCTCACTCTCCCTTCCAATGGATGCGTGCATGTGTGTGTGTGTGTGTGTGTGTGTGTCACGAGTGTGTCTTTCCGGTGCTCATTAGCACGTAATTTGCTTACTTGAAACCTAGCGCGTTGCCGGTAACGATTGATCGACACGATCGAAACTATATCGCGTTGATATATCGGATAAATGTTTTTATATTTACTCATTCTGGAGATACTAATCTCCTTTTTATCAATTAAGAATAAATATCGCTGCACTTTATCACACACGTACACACTTTTTGAGCGCGTCAAGTGATTAGTCACTTGTACACATTTGGCTTGTGCGAATACATTTCTCGACATCGCGATCAACATTCGAAAAGAGCCGATCTATTCGATATCAAACTGTTTTTTTTTCTCACGGGGTAATTTAAGGAAAAAACAAAGAAAAGGTATATTTTCAATTAGACACACAAAGCGCGAGATGAAAGCGAGAATAAATGGATTTAACTACACGTGTGTATACATGAGAGAGAGAGAGAGAGAGAGAGAGAGAGAGAGAGAAGAGTTTTGCATCTCGCCGAATAGATTAGTAGTTACATATGTTACAAAGTGAAAAAAAATCTTAATACAATTTGCCGGGATATTAAGCGCACGAAGAGTATAATTACGAAAACTGTTCTTATGCGTTGCTTTCCTCCGAGCGATTATACGTCGCGGCATATGGGCATGGAGTGTTTTAATAATTACGGCAGACGATGGAAAGCGTGTATTCGTATTAAGAAAGAATGACAGTGTACACCATATTTCGAAACGGAGATTTCGATATACGTCGATCTTGTTGAGTTTCAGAGAAATTAAAGAAAGTTTTTGCATTCGAACTCTTGTCAATTATATGTTCGAGTTTATATTTACACATAAAATGTGTACACATAAATACAGACATGCATATATATCATCTACTTCTAGAGAAATTTCTCAGATTGTTTTACAAAAAAAAAATTTTACTTCGCGAGACGACTGTTTAAACTTTATCTTTAATTTGCAAATTACAAGCTACGAACGCGAACGTCAATGTTTGCTCAAAATGGGCAAATATGGGAGTACTTTCCCATCGAGGAAATATTTACCAGGCAAATACCGAGAGGCCAAGACAAGCGGCCTCTCCATTTGCCGGTGTATCTAGACTAGGCGATGGATTTTACTCTAAAGATAGAAATGCAATGACTTTTTGTCAGACTTTGCGATATAATTATAGTTTTTCTACTTCTTCTTCTACTAACTTCTTTTTTTTTTTTTTTCAATAGTCTCAGCTACTTTTTAGCCCCGTAAAGAAATATGACATCACACAACTTAGGTGGTATGAAACAATTTGCTCGTTTCCTGACTAACAGCAAGTCAGATACACGGAGAACGAATGTTTCGAACTTATTACGAATTAAATCAGTAAATTTTGTCGCATCTCCTCCCCCTCCAATTTACATCTTCTTTGGTTAACTTGGAGTTACTTGTTTTTTCAGAAAAATGCCAAAGATAAATTTTATGTTATATAGACAAGTAAAATAAGACTTTTTTTGCGAACTATACCTACAGTGAGTCGAATAAATAACAAATCGTTTTTTCTCCATGCAAGAGAAAAACGCAAATTTTGGTGCCCACCTGGTAGGGAAATAGGGAAATCCCTGATGAACGTGCAGGTCCATGGGCATCGCGGGATGAGCGGGCCCGTGGTGAGCCGCGGCTTGCACGAAATCACTGCCTGCTGACATGGGTGGCTGCATCATGCCCGCGTGATGACCCGCGAGCATGGCCCCCCAATGGAAACCAGGTGCGCCCGGCATCGCCGACGGATGCTCCAACTCGAGGGCACGGTGACTTCCGCCGGCACCACCGACGATACCACCCCCGGCTGCGCCTGCGGCACTTCCGCCCCCGCGGTGCATCCGCCACCCTTCCACCACGAATGTCGGTGGTATCTCCGTAGTTTTTTTTCGAATCAAACACTCTTTTTTCTCCTTCTCTTTTCTCTCTCTTTCTCTTTTTTTTCTCTCTTTCTTCTTTGGCTCTTCGATGATATAATTCGCACTTAAACGCTTTTATTACTCACACACTGTGCGTGTTGCGTGTCACTATTACCCGCACCCGTGTCCGCACCCGCCCACCAGCCGCGCAGCCGGTGCTCGGGCACCGGCGGCCTTTTCCCGTCGACGCGGACCTGTCGAGCGGGAAGGCTTCTCGTTTCGCGAACTTCTCGACCACCGCACCATCGACCGGTCTCTTCATCCGCGCGGATCGCGGTACTCACTTGGATGCCGTGAATGCATGTCGTCGCGAGGCATCGTCGCGACGGCGGCGGCGTGACAGCTGCTGGCTCTGCGAGAATCGGCGCGACGGTGAACGCGACGACGACAGCAGCGGCGGCGCGACGGCGGATGCGGATGCTGCGGGGGAGACAGGTGTCCGCGCCGTAGTATCCTCTGGCGAGCCGCTGCAGTCGGTCGGAGCCGAAGAGTGGCGCAGCCTTTAGCTCGGCCATGAATGACGCGCCGTATTCCGAGTTACTTGGCGGAGGCGGAGCTTCGGCCTACTCGTGGCCCACGTGATACCTCCCGCCTCCATTCCCTCTCCCACCCTCTATGCCCTCCCGATGGTCCTGCTGACGCCCGCTTCACCCTCTCGCGACCACGTGCGCGCGCGCCCGATGCGAGTACACTGTCCTCTCGCGTCCTCTCTCTCCTCTCTCCCTCTCTTTTTCCCGCTCTTCGTGTTCCCTCCCTACACCCCTCCGCGTGTGCTATCGAACTCACCCCGAGCGCGTTCGCATCATCTTGAATATTTCAACGCTGCAAGCACATCAATGTATTTTAATTTTGGCCTAATTTGTGTAACTGTAAACATATGTGAGAGATCAAAAAATCTGTAAACACGACGGACAACGCACGCCTCCTCATTTATAATATCGATACGCGTAAGCAAGAATACATAAATGTTTTTCAAGTTTTTACGTGACGTTTGAAAACAAGAGTTAAATTAAAAAAAAAAAAAAAAAAAAAAAAAAAAAAAAAAAAAAGAAAATTAATATGCGATTTCGCAATCTCGTAAAACGGGTTTAAAAAAAAGGAAACGTGCCCGTTCGTTGACCATGCCGCGCGGGACAAGCGCGTCGTGATCGACGAAACCGTAGACGCAAAAGCTCGTTTTGGCGTAACACTTGTTGAGTCACTTCGCCCTCGCAACTAAACGCGTCCCTTAGTGGACGTTCCGTGAACGACTTGGGATTTCGAGTGTAAACTTTAGATACCATTTATTCGCGCGCCCGTATATTACAAATGAAAAAAATCTGCTCTGGCGGTTTTTTGTACTATTCACGTTCGATTGTTGTTATACATGTATTACGAATGGAAACGAGAGCAAAAATTTTTTTGTCTCAAGTACACATCTAATACGCCTTCATTTCATCGAAATGACTGACTGAGAGAATTCAACGTTTCCTCCGGCTTCTCCGTCGGATTTTTTTAATTCTTGCAGTCGTCGAACAAATTATCGCGCGACAAAAGTGCTTTCTTTCTTTTATTGGATATATACTTGAGCAACTCTGAAATTATTGCTTCTAATCAGAGATTCGCCGCGCGAATGGTAAATAAAAGCGACGCTGTAACGTACACATTAAATCAGCCGGAGTTACGTCAGCCCCTCGAGTTGTAACCGGCCTACTACCATAAAAAATTTAATCAAAATGCCCTCTTGGTAATTTACAGCTCGCCCGACCAACTCTCAACCCTTGCCTTGCCAAGGTGACTCCGAACCGGGTAGGTAGGTGGAGAAGAGAGAGAGAGAGAGAGCTCCGCTTGCTTAAGTAAGCCGAGTTGAAATAAGGGCTCCTGCAAGAGACGATAGAGAGGAAAGTAAGACAACCGAAAGTAAGAAGGGACGAATAAACCCCGTAGGAGTCATAGAACGGCAGCACGATGCGGCCCATTTGCTCGCGTTCGAGATTCTTTCTTTCTTTCTTTTTCGTAAAAAAATAATTTAGTCCCTGCTCTCGTTTTTTTTTTTTTTTTTCGGCTCTTTTTACGGCTCATGAAAAAGATCACGGTTGAAAAATTCAAATTCGTCAATTAGACAATATTCGCACATCGATCTCGAACGTTATATATCCGTAAAAACAAAAAATAATCACAGACAGAGATGTAAGAAATGTCTTACTTGTATTCTTCTCTCGTTTTCAAGAATCATCATTTGATAGTTATTTAAGTATATACTTCTAGAATTTTTTAAGAAACGATTCCATCAATTTTACTTGGTTTTTTTTCTTACCATAATCGGAATCCGCTGTAGTCTCATGCGACATTCATAGAGCAATAATAATTTATTTACAATCTCGAGAACTCGTCGGAGGGCAGAACGTCGTGCCATTAAGTAGATTCTCTTAAGCAGAAAAATTGTTCCCCGCGTTGTGGCCTACCTGTGGGTACAGGTGTGAGTCGTAATAACATAGTGGGTGCGCCCTTTAACCTCTAATATCCCTACCTTCGCGCTGACTTCACTAAGGCCGCCGCAAACGGACGTAGGAACACGGCAATCATCGTACCTCTGTATCAATTGCAGGCGCATTATTATTGCGGATATACTTGCCTTTGCCGCGTCGTATCATTGAACTTTCGGCAAGCCGCCGCAATCGCATCATAAATGTTGTCAGGAGACTTGGGGACATGTATTATTTGCGAATATCGCAAAGAAGATCGTCGTATTAGCGTGTGGAGGTACACGTGAGGGAGAAAGTTTTCTCTGGACTCATGGATTCGTGCGCAGGAATGGTAAAGGTGGTGTGTGCGTGTGTGTACCATATGTGTGTGTGTGTGAAGCATAAAAACGCACTCCTGAACAAGAATCCAAATTTTATTTTAGACGTATCTAAAGTGTAGTATAATACTTCAAGTCGTGTGAAAAGTATTATCAATATATCTGCATAAACCGCATTAATACTTTATAATCAATACATGATTCGTTGATACAGTACATAAAAGAAGTGTACAATACAAATTTGAAAATAAATGCTGCGCAAGATAATTGCATTGTCGGTTGAGCAACATTAATTTTGCGATTGTGATGTATGTTATGAAGAGAATAAAAAATCGATTTCAAAGATTTTTTAATAATTACTTGTCAATCAATTGACGTTACTTACACGCTTTCGATACGCTTTGCGCGTAAGCAACATTCGAAAAAAACTACGAAATTGTTAAAAGTAAAAATAATTTTCGCATAAGATGAAATAGAAATATTGCATTAATTTTATTACTGGCAGTATAAAAGTATTGCTTCGAGCCAGTTTGAGTTTCAAAAAAAATTGCACTGCATTATTATGACGGAACATCTAGAAAGAAGAAATTAGTAAACACAGCACGATGAGATAGAGCTGAGAAATATGATTAAACTACGACTAAGAATAGCTTATGATTAAATTTTTGTATTCATCGCTTCTATTTGAGCTTCAACGATTATTTCTAATCTTTATGTACCCTGTTTGTTTTCAATTCTTATCGAAGATAAAAGTCGCTACAAATTATATTTTGCTTGTGTCTCAAGTAGAAGCGTTGCCCACACGCTTACATGTCTACTTTGCTAAGTATTATAAATGTATCGATACTATAAACTCTAGCGGCTGTTGAGACCATCGTTTCTTACAGAAAAAATTTGCAGGATGCAAAACGCGCTTTGATATTTTTTTTTGTTTTTTTTTCATCTCAATCGTCGTTAACTATTTTTGTTTCTCCGACACAGAACAATGCAATAAAATAGTAATACAGTCAAAAAATTAATATATTTGCATTTACAATAATTTCTGTAACTCAAACAATGGTCCTCGAAGATACTGAATATCGTAACACACTGCTCGCACTTATCGAACTGAATATATATGTATTTTTTTTTTGTTTAGTTATTTTTTTACGGAGCATCGCAATATGAATACGGCTCTGATGAAAAACAACGCATGCAAAGTACATCTAATTTTACCTAACGATATATGTAGGTGAATCTATTCAGCAAAATGATAAGCGTGATACGATTGTTACACAATATTACCAAGTACTCCTTCATTAACCGCGTGGATATAAAGTTAACATATAATAATAGATATATAAGTAACTTTTTGATTTTTCAGGTACTTTATAATATATTGTTATACGAGGGCGGTCCGATAAGTACTTAGCCTCACTGCCCGATGGTGTCAGTATCGCAAGAGAGATTACTATCGTGTAGTACAT
>QVOB01022571.1:0-14583 GCA_014839585.1 Pseudomyrmex concolor
GCGTCGCGTCGTCGCTCGAGAGCGACGGGCGCTTTTACGTCGACGATCGCGCGAGAGACTCGGAAGATTGCGAGGAGCAACTCACCCTTTTGCCTTTGCCCTCTCTTATGTATTGGGGACTTCTGTGCCCGGCCCTCTGAACCGCGCAGAAGCCTGGAAAGAAAATGACGTGAGAGAGGCCGTCTTTTCCGCCAAATTGTTTCTTCCAGACCTTTATCAATCTCTCTTTCCGTCGCATCTCGCCCCCGTGGGCGATCTATTTAATTTGTTTCTCGGCAAACAAACAAAAAAATCAAAAATTTTTTTCTGCAATTATCCAGTTATACACACGATAAACTCTCTTTTTGAGGCTTGAACATCCAAAGAGTTGAAGTGCAAAAGATCTTAATAAAAATTTAATTTTTATTGCATTATCCGTAATAGTGACTTTTTGTGTATAGAATTAAAGTTTATATAACCGGGTATTTACAGTGGTATATAAAGTTGCATCGGGATGAATCGAGGCTTTTTGGTTAATCAAATTTTAACTTTGCTGGAATCGGCAATTAGAAAAGAAGATCGATATATCGATTTGCGATATATATCGATGTGCGATATATATCGATTTGCGATATATATCGATGTGCGATATATATCGATGTGCGATATATATCGATATGCGATATATACTCGTATATATTGATATGCGATAGTATGATGTGTGCATAGACAAATCTTATTCCTGCTCAAAATGCTACTTAATATAGTAGTACTATTGCAACAAAAATATTTTGTATTTACGCGATCTACGTTAAATTTTTAATACTCTATAAAAAATTTATTTATTTTGTTAAAAATGATATAAGCGTTATTTACAGTGGTATATATTTGCACAATTCTAAAGATTCGACATCGAATCGGCAGGATAATTATTATTAATAAGTAATTAAAATCTGACAATCTGAAATTTAATTTAACTCAGCAGAATTCGATCAATTGACAATCATTAGGTAGCAAACTAATAATGATGAACGCGTTTACAGACTCACGCGGCGCTTGAGTAGTGGTTGTAGTGGTGCTCGGAGTGCTGCTTATGGTGGTGCTGCTAACGGTAGTGCTAGTAGTAGTTGTGATTTCCCAAGTTTCCGCGGAGACAACTATCGTCGTCGTCTTCATCGTCGTCGTTCGCAACTGATGATGTTTCCTGCGTCCGTGATAGTCTTTTTGTGACTCCACTGTAAACATATCAACAATAATATCTCATGGAACTCAACAAACTGAGAAACGAAAATAATCGGTAGAAGTGCGAAATGAGAGTAAGTAATAGAGGTATATAATAACGATAATAAACTTGCCAGCGTTTTAGATTAAATTATCATCCGCTTTGTGTCCAATTTCAGACAGTATAAAAATGTTTTTGCATCAAATTAAATTAATTCTGTAATACTGCTTTGTGTCTAAATTTTATTATAAAAATTTTCTACTTAAATAGAAACCAAAGTTTTTTTTGCAATAATAAATTTGTCATTAATATGATTTTTCATATTTTCCATTGCTATGTCCGTTACACTATTGCGCGTCAAGTTGAACGCAAACTTTCTCATTTAATTTTTCATCACAATATCACTCTTGTATAATATTATTCGCGCGAGGCTTCCGCATCGGGGAATTTTGCTCCGGAAAATTCTGTCACTTTCTGTCGCAAGTTGCGGCGTTTCACGGCGCAATAATAAGCGAAAAAAACTGTCGTCCGGAATCGTCGTCGCTGTTGCGACTCCGGGTTTGATACTTTCCCTCTTTGCGCGCGCCAAGAAACGGACGTGCGGCCGCAAATAACAACCGCTAAGCAATATAAAGTGCCGAACGGAGAGCCTGTAAAATTGCAGTTGAATGTACACGTGTAGCCCCATCCGACGCGGAAGTATGAAAGTATCGGGAAAGTCGCACCGGTCTCTGTATCGCCGGCGGCGCAGCTGCTGTTGAAATATTTCAACTACCGGAGGTGAGGCTCCGGGGTGATTACATTTTCAAGGGGGCACCTCTTTCCTCTCTCGCCCTTGCGAGACGCCTACAGCAATAATAGGAAACGTAAGATGCGCGTAATAATATTTTACGAGCTGTAGCTCGGCGTCCTGCAACTTTTTATTTCATCGAAATAGATTATTAGGCTTGTCAGCGTTTGTGAAAAACGCGCGTCGCAAAATAGCACAGCGGCGGCGGCGACAAGATACAACCTAATTTCTCGCTTTTTTTTCAAAAAGTGGATAGATAGCGCGCGCTTATAAAATTTGACAGTAATATCAAGGAAAAGTTAAAACGCATATTAAGAATATTCCGAATAAGACAGATCTGTAATGCGATCTACGATGATCTACGGCGATCTATACAGTTACGTCGCAATGTCACGCGCAGAATTGCAATTACATCGGTCGAACAAATGACACAGGTTGGCTCTTATCGATCTTCTTGACCCCGTCGAGTTGTAAAGCATCGCGGACGCAATGGGCTGCATTCAGTCAGTAGATAAGTCATTTAGATAGGAAGAAATTGCATCTCCTACTGCGCTTCTGGAAGTGCATCATGTCTAGACGCATCGGCAGTCGCTTTGTACAATTACGCTGCTTACACACACTTTAATGTTGTACACAAAACCCCGGAATAGAAATTAACCGGATGAACTCTTCAGCAACTTCCAAATCGAGTCTATTGTAATTCGCCGGCCTGTTATATCCATTGCTGTGAATATCTTAATAAAACGGCGAAGCCGAATTAAATTTCTTTCGGGAAGCAAGATTAAGACAATATAGTTAAAAAGCGAACTTTTTCTTCTTTAGTATGTGAGTGCTTTTTTTAACTTTAGTAATTGCCGCAGGTTTTGGATTAAATTTGAAGTTTCATAAAAGAAGCCGATTTCATTCTTTTAACAAAAAAAATTTAATACCAATACGATGCCTCTTCAAGGAATTTGCTGTTTAAAAAACTTACAAATATTTTTTTGCATAAAGAAGCAGGAAATTACGTTCGCAACAAGATGTCGTTTCAATGAAGAACCGAACAGAGAATATCACGTTGCGCTGATAAAATCATATTACGAGTTAAACAAATACCATTAAACATTAAAGCATTATAATCAGTTTCAATTAATTAACATTCAGTTATTCGATAACGATCAGTTCAATGTGTGAATATTGTTATTGAACTCTGATAATTTAATATCGATTAGATTTTGCATTTTTGAATAATTCAATATGTGCCGAAAATATTTTTATTTGTTTAAAAGTAAGTTAATTATTAAAAAACAAGTTTTTAATTTTTTACGTATTCTTCCAAAAATTCTCGAAACAAATTTTTAAAGCGTTAAAACGTTATCACAATATTTCCTCTAAAGGAAATTGCGCAAACACTTATAGGAGTAAATTCTCTCTTACTATTTACACACACACACACACACACACTAGAGATCATTAGCGAACAGCGAATCATTAAGTGCCCGGCTTTCTTAATTCAAGATTGTTGCTGTAGTTGCGTTAGATAATGAATGATTCCAAAGAATTTTTCACTTACCTACGCAGGGATTCACCCAGAGGAGTCGCTGCCAGCCCAAACATCCGTACATTTGATTGATCTCACTGCCCTTGCAGACACAATTGGTATGGAGCTCAGTGCCTAGAATGCCCAGCATCGCTTTCCTGCATTCCGAAGTCGGTCCGGCGCATTTCTTTGTCACACTGTCGACCGCGCAGTTCTGCTCGTAATGTTCCAGTCTCGACCTGCAAAATAGGAAACAACTCACACATGTACACAGAATATTAAACTTTTAACGGGCAGAACATATGTTCAAGAGAAACAGAAGTTTCTGACAATATAAACTATACTATCTTCTACGATAAAAAAATTACAAATACAAAATGCTTCTTCTTTACATTTGTTTTGTTATAATTTAATTTAATCAATTTTCTTATGTTACTAATATTATAATGTGCTTAGACTTTTATTTTATTGAATTTTGTATATATTGTGTATATACAATAATGAGATTTGAGAAGAGAGCTATTTCAAAGAGCGGGAATAAATATATACTTTTTCTGTCTGTCTGTCTGTCTGTCTCTCTCTCTCTCTCTTTCACAATATAGCAACTAAATTCCACGCAATCATTATAAAAAAACAAATTAAAAAAATAGAGACACTTCGAAACGCGTCGAGGCTCAAAGCGCGCAGCAGCACCCATAGCACGCAGCAATCGCCCGTGAATGTGCTTCTAAATGGCAAAATTAAAAATGGATTCGTTTGCCCTCGGCAATAAATCAATTAAAACGCTGAATCGAGCCGCGTGTGCGTGCGCGCGTGTTCTAATTTAATCGATCGGCGAGGCGCATGCACTGCTGCCTCGCGCGCACCGATTGCGTATCTCCTTCTCACCCGTTTTAATCCACCGTCATTTGAGTCGCTTTTTTATACATATTTATTAGGGCAAACGGACTTTTGTTTTTGGATAAAATGTTTTGATTTACAATGTCAGACATTTTATTCATTAAACAAAACTCGATAATGTTCTTCACGTCACTTACAAGTAAAAAAGTGATTAGTTACTACATGTGACCCAATGAGCGCGTAAAAAGCGATGGTTTGGACTATAAAGCGTGTATGTTTTCCATTTGTAAAGAAAACTGATTTACTTTATGCAATTTCCTAACAGCAAGAGGCAAAGCAAACAAGCAAGTGACGTGTGACACAGCTTCTTGCGATCAGCTGATTTTTACAACTAAAAATCATACACAGTCCGGATCATCGCTTCCTACGCGTCACATATATTAATTAATCACTCAATAACTATTGCAAATTTTGCAAAAAGTTTGGTACATGACTTTTCTGTTTAGATTGACAATTTATCTTCACACTTCGGATGTGTCAAAATTTTTCAGACATCCTGTATATACAGAAGGATAACAAAATTTATGAGATCGATATTTAAGATTTTCTGAGAGTTTCGATTATAACTTCCAACTACATATTATCCAGCTTCAGCGGATTGATCAGAAATTAGACAGATATTAATAATGCATTGCCGACTCGCGCAAGCAGAAGCTCACTAAAACTGAGTTGTACCAATAGTTTGAAGTGACTGATTCCGACTGGTTCTCTCTCTCTCTTTCTCTCTATCTTTCCTTCCGAATCGCAGTCCTAAACTACGGCGACTCAAGACGGAGAGTGGAATTCAATTAACTCGGAATGGCGCTAATCGACATTGATGTAGTCCACAACCATCAAGGTCTTAAATATTTCATTGTATTATCAAGTATTATCAAGCGACAATCCATCCACCTAAATCTACAATAATAGATTCTTTGAATACTCAAAAACTACTTACAATATTAAAACATCATAGACTTATCGTAAATTATGATTATCATTAATTATTCAGTTATTACATCTAATCTCTTGCGTATAAAAAATTCATACGATAATATCTCGAAAATTTTCTTTAGATTGTCGATAGTCTTTACACTTATCACTGAGAAAAAAAGTCGTGAGAAAAAAAATAGAAACTGAAAGTTTTCTGACTGATCTTTTTCTGGCAGTTCTCCTCCCTAAGATGCTTTAGTCTCAAGCTTGAATTCTTATCGAGATAGCACTGCATGTAATTTTTTCCGCGTAGAATTTAATGAGTAAACTTGCTAAGCTACTTTTGCGCGAGAGATGTTCCGCTCAAGAAGCTATTATAACTCGCGACGTATCCAGAACTGCTTTACGTCGCGCACAAGATAAATTCTGTCTCTCTCTCTCTCTCTCTCTCTCTCTCTCTCTCTCCTCACAGAATTTTACGTAAAATTCCTCTCGCTGCAAAAGCAAAGATAGTCAACGCGATGTAACGAAAAGAAAATTGATACGTAAATAGTAATGTCCAATTAGAATGACGCGATCTTATCTCGCCGAGCAAACAGACGAGGAGCACCCGATTAAACACCGCAAACACGTCGTCCGTTATTTTTTCCCGCGGTTTTACCGGAACTTTTTCAATTTTAAAGTTAAATCGCGATTCAACAAGATCCGCGCGCTAATGCAATATTTCCTTAGTCAGGAGAACATTCGTCGGAGAGAACCGGGCACGACTATAAGGAGCGAAACACGATGTGTTCACACAGAATTACGTGTGCAATATACGCGAGAGTTAAGATAAATCCGCTAAAAAAATCTTTTATTTTACAGGTGGTTTTTGTATTGTCAAATAAAACTTTATTTGAATCTCTTTGTTTATTTCAAATTATTTACTGTTAATTTCCATAACGTTCTCTATCAACGGATTGAATTTCTTTCAATGAATGACGTGAATTTGGCAAATCACATTGCTTGATTTATCAAAGTGACGTTATTAATAAAAACGCTATTAGAGTAGTAATATTCGTTTTCTGTTTATATTTATTAATATTAAAAATAATAGAATATATACTACACGCGTATCTTTTCCATTTTCTTTTTGCTGTACATCTTTTACCAGTTGTGCATACAGCTCGTAGTGACGCGCAGATAATTCATAGAGAAACATGCCAGTTTTTTAAAAACGCGAATACGCGCGCGGGCGTGCGCATATAATGCACTTTCTCACCTGCAGGTTTTGTTCTCTTTGCAAGTCTGGGCCAGTTTGTGACACGCCGGCGTTTCGGCGTCGCTTATGCGCACCGCGCACCTCGGATGCATTTTCTCCTTCGCCATTATGCACTCGTCCTTTTTGCCGTCTGTTTTCCTGCAGCACGAAAAAGAATAGAGAGCGGATGCTATAAGACTCAAAAAATTATAAATTTTTCAAATCGCGCTACAATTTTTGAAGAAAAATCTTAACAAAGAAAAATATTCGCGATCTTGAAAGATCCAAAATAAAAACTAATTCCCAATTAATTAATAAATATTGTAGGTTTGAATACGCAAAACTTAGAGAACATCCGTCGAATAAGAATCGAAGCATAGTAAAATTAATATAATGCTGAAAAATGTAAGCAATAATTTACATAATAGTATTGTCAAAAAACATTTTACTCAATGAATTACTACAGTAGAATAATAGAAGTAAAAAACAACGAGAAAAAAAGATTTGGTTTTTATTTAGAAATTTGTATTTTGATGCTGATTAAAAAGTTTTTACTTTGTAGGATATTTTCCGTTGTGAAATAATAATATCAACGCGCGCGATAATTACGGCGTAGTAAAAGAAGAAGAAGATTGAATTTGTGCGCGGCGCGCATTGTTCGGTCAGCCTTAAACAGAAACGAGGTTTTATTCAGTCGTGTTTTCCTATTCGTCGTTTGGTTCTTATTTCAAGACGGACGTTTTAACAAAAGAAGAACCCGATGAAAAAGACTACTGCGAGAACTCGGAATATAAAAGTAAGAAGCGAGAGCGGAAAGTTTCCGCATTGTTTTGTGGCCAAAAGCCACTTAAAAGTTAAAGGAGCCTCTTTAGAAAGGACGAGCCTCCTCCGGATTCATACTGCCGTGCAGAAAGGATATCAGGTCGGCCTCGAAGATTTTGTCGAAGTCGTCATAGCGATATTTGTCCCGCATCACTTTTCGCGAAAATTTCATCAACTTTACTTAATTAACTTAAAAAACAAAACACTCATTTAATTTCTTCAAACTGACTATTTTTTAAGATGCCAGCAAGTGCGAAACATTGTTTTAAAGGATTTATATTTACAGTACAAAAAAGTAGATTGCATCAGCAATTGTTCTCAAAAAAAAAAGCTTATCCGATTCTTACAAACTATTTACTTTAAAGATTTAATTATCGCGTGTGTAAAATAATGCAGGTATTTATATTTTGTTTGTAGGATTTACGATATTTTGCAGTAAAAAGGAAGATTGTATCAATGATTGCTTTGTTTCGAAATGAATAACAATTATACGGCATTGTTTAGTAGCTGAGAAGATAATTTGGGTAGTCGCGCGAATCCCGTTACTTCCTCATTAATTTCCACAACTCGAGCTTGCGTTGAAGCCTTTGTTTGCTCTTCGCGCAAAGTTGCACATACTGACGTAAATTAACTTCATTCTCACCATACGTTTCTCATCTCATCGTTTCCTTTCAAAGTAATTATATTCTAGAAGGAGAATTTGTTTCCTTAGTGCGGTAATGACATCGCAGTGCACGTAACTATATA
The DNA here is from genome assembly GCA_014839585.1 of Pseudomyrmex concolor. NCBI lineage: Eukaryota > Metazoa > Arthropoda > Insecta > Hymenoptera > Formicidae > Pseudomyrmex > Pseudomyrmex concolor. The sequence goes on from QVOB01022571.1 coordinate 8,132, forward strand.
GCAGAAAACTCATTAGCGCGTAAAAATGTGAAACCACTCTTCTTTTATCTCAAATTACAAAACTGAAATATTTTCACGAACTTTGATTTCAAAACTAGAAGTAACGAAAGACTTTTTGTATTATAATAGTTAACATAAACTACAGTAACTACGTAAAACCCTATTAACGCACATAAAAAAAAAAACACGATTTTTTAAATGTCTAAAATTGCAACATTTTTTTCTACAAACTTTGACTTTAAAACCGACAGTAACAAAAAGACATTTTGCATTTGTTACTGTGTGTCTGTACGTTATTGTTAGAAAAACATGGCATGTACTAAAGACGACACTTTATTATAAAAAATAAAACATCGAAAAATGAAATGTCGAGTTTATATTCATATCGACGTGTGCACGAGAACTTCCGACTTCTTATTACAACAGTTTACACGGAATAGTTTTATATATATATACATATAACTTGTCATTACGTCTCTACAGCATGTATAATTCTACTTCGTCGTAATTGAGCAACTCTTTGTTTGCTTTATTCATTCGAGCAGTACCGCATCGCGCTTATCTATGTTCGACGTTTAACAAGAATGATCGTTTAAACTGTATCGAAGAGAACGTGATCTGGCGTTTCTGTCAGTTAAACGCGTCTTCTTTTTCGGCTTATCCGGCCTCGTTTCGCATAACCGGATACGACGATGCAGCCTGCGCAAAGCGCAGTCAGTTGAGTTTCCGGCGTATGCATCGCGCATAATCGAGCAATAAAGCTGCGGACTTGTAACTGCACAAATCTCGCAAATTTTGTTGCCGCATAATTAAAATGCGAGAGTTTATTCTACGCGTCACGCGTCTTTTGATTAATTCGAAATTTAATTTACGACGGCGCGAACGTTCGCTGATTCGTCGTTTTGCGCGCGCGCAGGTGTGCCGGTATTACAATGTAATCTGTTATTAATTCACGTGGCGCGGCGCGCATTGTGACGTGTGCTAATATTGTAACGCGTCTTTTCTGCGACAATAGACGGCCAATTAAACATTTAGCGTTTAGTGAAACGCGCTGAAAAAACGCGGTCGATGCCGGTATTGTTACACTTTGACGCAAAAATCCAGTTTTTCCGTTCAAAACCATGTCGTTAGCGAGAGAAACTCGAAACGCGCGCGGTTCTTTCGCTTACATCTGCGAAACGAGGCCGAACTAGTTCGCAGCAGCAATGAGAGGCGAAAAAAAAAAAAATGAAGAGAAAGTTTTTAGAATTATATTAATTGCTTTAATAATTTAACAGTAATGAGGTACAGAACATAATCGTATAGTAATAATAGGTTTGTCGGTTTTGTAAAACAATTGTTTCAAATAAAATTAGTATAATTGTCAAGAGTTCAAGATTTTCCACATAGAAGAAAATATTTTGAAAAACTTACATATTCGATACATACGATCGATTTTTCACGATTGATTTACTAAAAAAAAGTTGTAAATGAAAGATCGCTTTGTTTATTTGACAACAAACCTGCAGAGGCAAAAGGCAATTTCCACGGAATGTTTGTGATTGGCGTTCTCATAGAAGTGCTGCAATGCATCCAGACACGCGTTTCGCGCGCACATCGTCGAATCGCAGTAGTTCAGAACAGGTTGCAACAAGTTTCTACAATCCGGATCATTTCTGCACATAGAAGAAAGACGTTTCCTATGTAGCCTTATTGTCTAGAGTAATTGTTCGTTTAATGCGCGAGAACTTACTTGCAAGCCGTATAAGCAAGGTGACATGTGCTTGGCGGTAGCTTTTCCGGTTGGTAGACCCTCTCGATGGTCGTCGCAGGAGACGCTGTTGAACAGATGAGGCACACTTACTAATTAAAAAGACGAAATAACGAGATCCGTTCATAATCAAAGCTTGTGATATGACTTTTCTTTTGGTTTGCGCAGAAAGTATTAAAAAAATATATATAAAAGACAATAGTGTGACTATTTCTTGAGAAGAGTAAATATATATGATCACTCGACATACATGTGAGTCTTACTTTAGATTTATACTCATTTCTCAAATATGTGTGGGAAAATAACGAGATAAAAGTCTCATTATGACAGCAAAACTTTTCCAATTAGCGCCATGTAATGCAGCTGTATATTGCGGCCGCATTTGATAAATTGTGAAAAGCATCGTTTATCATCGTGATATGTCAACCATTGTGCGCGCTACGCGAAGGTAGATACTACCTTGCGGCGCAAATTGAAACGCGAACCACTATCATCGATTGTAACGTCGTGCGACATGTGCAGCGCACTCGTCGTGGAAAGATCGACATCAGCGTGGTTAAACATAGCGGCCCCTGCGAGCACCTGCTTCTATCTGTAATGCACTATTTACACTGGGGAGACCCACTTTTCTCACCGGTGGACACAAATAAATGATAAATCATCAACGTCGCATATATGTGCGTTCGAGCTCGTTGCTGAAGCGATTCTCATCGCTTTCATGTTATTTCCAACTCCGTAAGAATCGCAAATACAAAATCAGGACAAATAAACTCGTTTCGTCGGTTTTAAGTAATTAACATTCTTAAACACTGAACCAACGACTGTGTAAACGATTTTCTCATTTAAACGCAATAACTACCGGTTCTAAAATTATCTAAAACTATTCAAGTCGATTAATTGATTCCTTACTCGATTGAGCGTTAAGTCAATTTTAAATAGAAATATTTTTATTACAAAAAAGTAAATTAATATATTCGAAATATATTCTCGCGTTAAACAGCGTGATCGTATAAATCTCTGGTGGAGTTTCTAACTCCACCAGGTAACAGGCTCACATTCGACAAGTGATTGTCAGGCGGGGAAGAGGATAGTTATCCGCCCGATGACGAATGATCGCTATCATTAACCAACATCCTCTCTTCGATTGATGGACTGCGGCGACGGGGTTAACGATAGCCGGGGAAGTGCCGGTGAATATCGAGAGAAGGGAGAGCGAGGTTCTATCTTTTCGGTCGCACAAACGGAGAAAAAAAGAAGAGTCGAGAATTCCCCATGAGAAAAGGCTGCCCCACCAGATGACTAGCCATAAGTCAACCACTATGAAGAGCGTGGTATCGACGCACTTTATTAAGACAAACGAGCGTTGGCCAACCCCTCGCAGCGCTTCGAAGGCCTTAATCGTATCTCTGAATTGTTAGCGCATAGAAAGTATCTCTATATATTTATACATATATTTGCGCGCGCGAGTGTGTGCGCGTGTACATGCGCGTATATATACGCGGGTGTATGTGTGTCCGTTTCAAGAGAAAAAATTCAGGCTATACTCTTTAAAGTCTCGACAAAAATGGCAATCAAAAATTTAAATAAATCCGCTACATTAAATTGCTAACAATAATGCAAAAACCAATTAAAATAAAAAACTATTCGTTTTATCTATGTCGAATTAATCAAAATCGCAGAGACATACTGAACTATTGGATAGCCAAGTTCGACCCAGATTGAAACATCTGCAAATATTATCGGAACGTAGTTCGAGAACGCGCATCAAGTGTTTCCGATAGAATATCAATATCGCGAGTTCCGGATCCCGCGTTGCAGGAAGATTGCCGGATCTTCGATTTACCCTGAACGAAACAGGGGCAATTCTGCGCGGAGATAATTGGAATTCGTATTGTAGCGGCTCTTCGAGATCGATGCCGGGACACGCGAAATATATATCGCTGCTCTTCCGTCAGGTGAGGACCTTTTCGAGTGACATCAGGTGTGCGGATGCAGAAACTCGCTCGACGAGTCGTTAGACTCCCGAACGAACGAGACCGTTTCTCCCGCAGAAAATGGACCCAGACTAAAACGCTGCGGATGAAAACACGTGCTCGTTTCGCGCTCCAGCACTTAGGGCAACAGTGTCGAAAATGGCGGCCTTTTTGTCTGTCAAATGCAAAGAATTTGTATGCGTCGAAATAAAAGATTCTTTTGCTGATAGATTTTTTTTGTGATGGATTTTGAATATAAATCTCTCATATATTTGTAATCTAAAACGCAAAAATTTCGATCAAGAGCAAGCAGTTACATATCATATTGACAATCGTAACATTCAAGAATTTAAAATCAATCAGATTTCTGATCGATCTGATTCGTACTTTACTAACGTTGGTGATGGGATTTTTGGCCTTAAAGCAAAATAACTCGCGTAGATGATTTTTATGATATCAAAGAATAAATTCTGTTTGAATTTTCGATTTGTAAAAGCCGAGCGCTATCAGTCAGACGGGATGATGAAATGTGACAGGAGCCTGTCAGAACGTCTCAAATCTCGGCAAAACATAGCTCGCGATTCACATCCGTGTTTCTGCGTAACTTCCATTAAATTTCACCTTCCGTTATCAAATCTCAGAAATAAACGGAACCCGAATGTGCGTGATTTTGTGGCATGACTGACAAGACTTACGAGTTCAACGTCGTCGACGATCGTCGTCTATCCGTTTTATATTCACCGACGTTTAAAACATTGCAAAATTGCGCGATAAGAATTCGCTTCTTAGGAGATTGCGACTCACTTAATGTACTTTGTAAAATTCAAAGCCGCTAATTCTCGCTCGTGAATATTTTTGACGCGGAAATACACAGCAAAAAAATTGTTTGAAAATTGCAACAATTTTATGCGCAAACTTTTTCTCATCGAGTGTATAAAATGTACATCGTACTTATGGCTCTTCTCCGCACGAGTTTAGCAAGCGACTCAACCAAAGATGACCAGAAAGCTCACGTTATGCGAGATGGATTTTCGGATTAAATGTTTACTGTAAAAATTAATAAGTCGCCGAGATAAGTCATATCTGAATGTAACTCTAATGTAGTGAGTTGAATATCTCGTTTTTAAAAAAAGCGCTTGTATTCATAGATAGTTTTTTGCCAATTTACATACAGTCATTTGATAATTTATTTAGCCATATTTGATTGAGGAGGAAATTTGAATTAAAACGAATGAATAAAATTTCACTTATTCACTCTAACATGTGCAATTTTTTTTAATTTCTACTAATTTCTTGGATATATGGATATAATTATATTTAACCATCGTGCAAAGAAAAGAAGAAAAAGCTTACATATATCCATTTTATTTGGAATTATTTTTCATAACGCTGTATACATATATATACGTATACAGAGTAAAAATCTGATAAAAAGTTCAGCATGTTTTTCTAAACGGTTAGAGATAGGGGAATGTTTTCCTACATCTCTACAAACAAAATATTTTTTATTCTTTCTCTCATGTTTTCTCGAGTTGTAGGACGGCAAATATTTATTTAAAATATTTAAACTGTTAAAAAGTTAGAAGAAGTCTAAGCAAAGTTTTTCACGTAATCTACAGGTATGTCTAGATCAACATTATAAACATTTTTAGCACTTATTTCGAGCACGCGGGAAAGAAAAATAGAATGGAACATATTGTTAAACGTGACAAATACTGAAGAAACATATGAAGATGTTAATTAATCATTAGTCCGCTACGTAGAGCAAAATCAAACTCGAGTTTGATTTTGCTCGCTATTTATATATTTGAAACCGCAATGAATATCCGTAATTGATCGGCCAACCAAATAATTAGTATAGCTGTAAATTGAGGGAAAATCGCGTTAAAGAAGCGCGCGCTAAGCGCGCTGAGCGGACGACGCTTTCCGATCGCGATTGCGTTATCCATATTTGACGTTAATTGGCCGCGGATAATTAGTTACAGTAATAATTGCGGGAGAAACAAGATCTAAGCCAAAAACGCCGGCTAATCGCAACTGTTATTTACAGTTAGATCCAACATGATATCAAGCAAAAAATTTTCCATCGCGTCACGTGTTACTTTTACTGCCGAGTAGTGATAGTAATTTACATATTTTGTGCAATATGTTCTGTATAGTACAAAAATGGCAAAAAGATTAATTTCGGATTTAGAAGCTGCAAAAAACTAAATTAAGTTTTTCGATGATATAACATATTATTTTTATATTTTCACAATGTTCTATTTTATTTTGAAGCAAAAATATATCAAGTAAAAATAATATTGTGTAAAAAAATAGTTTCTATAGAAAGTTTTTTGTTGTTTGTACACACACACACACACACACATGCACACAAACTGAGACTTTGCAAAGCAATATGTTTTTGGATAAAGAGAAAGAGGCAGAAGTAATTATTTGCATATTAAATTTAGTTTGGTGTATTAGTTTGAAATTAATTCTGTTTCTCTTAAAGAGCACTACGCAAAAACACAAACACACAAAAACTGACAATAAATCACATTGAGATACTAATTAACCGTCAAAAACCTGACCATTTAGTTAATGGTGAACAAACAAAAGAATCGGAACATACAGTTATCTGATACGGATTTAATGACTGTTTTCTCGCTGCGTTAATCCATTTTTTTCTGATACATTATTTGTTCTAGACTTTTTCAGACTCTTTTATACATTGTTCCCTTGAACGA
>QVOB01022572.1:0-18010 GCA_014839585.1 Pseudomyrmex concolor
ATATACATAGGTATATATATGTATAGCATATATATAATATGAACGCGACGACGCCTATCAAAAGTTGCGGTCGCACTGGGAGCGCAAGCGAAGTTGGACGTATATCGCAAAACGCGAACAATTGCAAGTTTTAGATATAAAAACCGCCCGACACGTTCCCGGGCGACAAATGATTTTCTCTTTCTTCGGTTCGTTTGAGAGGGCCGGGTAGATAAAATAACTTTGCCAGTCGACTTATTGCGAGATCCCCTAACGCGCGCGATTTGCGGGAAAACGATATTTAATTAAAAACACAGCGCGCAACTTTCTTTTCTGTTTCCGTCTCAATATTTTCCGCCGATGAGAAACGACGGATATTGGATACTATTGAGATTGGTATTTTTTTCTTTCTTCTGAAATGAGAGAAGATTATGAATACCTTTTTTTTTTTTTGACAAAAGCGCGGAAAGCTAGAAAGTTTATAAAATTGCACTGTAAAAAAAAATAGACTTAAATGTCCTGACGCGTTTCAAGTAAGAAAAGATAATGAAAAGTAAGCACGTGCAAAAAAAAATGTAAACAGAAGTTCCACGAAAACAAAGATGCGAAATAAAGTGTGAAATAATAATTTCAACACTTGGGAAACAATTTGTTTTTCGTTCTAATAATTTGTCGACGGTGATGTTTCTCTTCGGGCCAGTTCCTTTCCGTCAGAACTTCACGAAGCAGCGATCGAATTTTTGGACGATTTAATTCTATCGGTACGAGAATAATTTTAAATGATCTGTCAAACTTAACAAGCGAGTTAATTTAGAACGAACGAATATCCCCGCGGTGCTATAACTTATCAAGTCGTCTACTGGAACTCTTTTCCACGAACGCTAATTTCAGTCGGAGAAATTATTTCGCGCTCGCCCGAAACTTTTCCTCTCTTTTCGCCCGATGAAGTTTCTCATCCACGCTGGTTTCGAAGATGAACCTCGGAGAAAACGGGATGTCCGACGTGCCGAGCACTTGAAAATCATGCTTCTCGTCACAGCTGGTTATTTACGAAAACGAGAGACATTTGTCATCACGCACGACTTAGATTTCGAGATATTCACCATTATATACATCTTCACACGTTTATCTTGTCCGAATAAAATACGGAATAGTTTTATAACACCACTTGTGCTTATATATATAATAATAAAAAAAAAAAGATTACAGCCCCTAAATTATATAGTGCACAGTGTTGAAAGATACATCTAGAAAAACATATCTAGAGAAAATCCATTAATAACGCCTTCACATATCCCGCGAGAGTCGCTTTTACGTACATACATGTTATACGTGTTTGTTTGTGAAAAATGTCTCCCATTTCCGCAAAATTAATGGAAAGGACGAGGAAACAGAGGGCCGTTCTTACCCGTTCAACCTTGAACTGGGGGATCTGAGACGCCACTTCGACATCGATCAGCTCTTATCGATGCCGCGAGTGTATGTCCCGTCGGAAAGTTTTTATCTTTCACAGCGGCGCTTTGAGAGGAGAACGTGTCGAAGGATGCGCAAACTCTCCTCTCTCTTCCTCTTTCCTTCCTCTCAACTTGCGGAGTCGCGCTGCTGTTCAATATTGATATATTTTGCCGCTTAGGCGCGTTTGCGAGGCTGACACACTCGCTCCGGCTATCGCGTCGAGTTAATATTAGCACAGCGCGCGAATCTACTAAATCATGTGTCGGGAACAAACGGAATTTAGCGGGATGCATATGCGGTCGTACGTACGTACGTACATACCGCGCGATATATAACTTGATACGTTGCATCAAGTGATTTCATCTTTGTCGCGGAGACAAATTCTCACGTCGTGTCGTGACCGCCGTTTGAACAAGACGGAAATATTACACGGGAATTTTCAGTTGCAGTCGCGCGCGCGCGAGAGATGCAACGCAGCTTTTGAGAAAAGTGAATCGGGAAATTGTAATATTTAATGTAAAAAGTTGTGTTATCGCGCACAAAATATTTTAAAAAGAATAAAAAGAGCGCTGTTCTCCAACAATCAAGTTAAAAATATCTAGTTTTAGTTTTTTTTTTGTTTTTACCAAAAAGAACAAGATGCTTTGCGGCAATGGAATGGTAGAGGCAACAAATGGTATCACTTAACGAGTCTGATGAAAAAGCAGGACTCACGGTAGAAGATACGCAAAACGGCCGAGTGTTTTATCCCATCCTTATTATCTCTAGGTAGCAGGATAAGCCGTAGCTGTTTTTTGCGGATAATATCGTTTTTTATTACTAGTCTGGATAAAAAGTAACGAAAGGTGCCCTATCTGCGTTTTGCAACGGGGAGACACAATAAACGATGCTGTAAATTATAAAATTCACCAAGTAGGAGCAAGTGTTTGCTCAAACACGAGCACGACGTACGAAATATTCGCAGTACATTTATGAGAGAGAGAGAGAGAGAGAAATTAAAGCGTATTTAGTAGCGGTTGTGCTGACGCAAGGGCACTCGGATAGATTAAAAACGACATGCTACATCCATCGCGATATTCGGGGCAGGTCACAATTTTCTTTTTTTTTTTCCTCGTAGATATTAAAAACGCATTTTACACACGCGTAATTGACGTAATTTGATTCCCCGCTTGCGGGGAACAAAACTTATAATGACGTTTTGTAATTTTACTAATTTATTTCTCATTGCCACAAATAATTTGTGTTTCATTTGTTCAAATATTATTAAGAACACATCGATGCAATCTCGCTACAAGCTCGCATAATTTAAAAAACCGGGCCAGCGGCATTTATATTTAGTAAGTAACTAGTTTTGAGAAAATACGATTATACGTAATATAGTTGTTCGATTTACAATATGTGTGTATGTATAAAAGGAAAAACTTGAAAATATATAATTAATCTATTTAATGAAAATATGATCAATTTGTCTAATGAATTTTAGGTTGCTTGGGGATTTTTTCCATTATGTAGCACTAAAAACAACAGAGGAACAAGATGTGAAAAATAAAATGTATTTCGATTTTAATTAATATTTGTCTCTCTCTCTCTCTTTCTCTCTCACTTACTCACTCACTCACTCATTAATTCACGCCACTCTCTTGTAAATTTTTCGTGTGTATTTCGATTTTATATGACACATCAATTTTATATGACACATCAATTTCAGTGAAGCAAATAATTGTGCAATTAGAAAATATCGTCGAGTTTTATATGTCACATCATTGATCGTATACTCAGCAAATAATTAATGAAAGTGATACATATATACATATATGTGTATATATATGTATATAAAATGTACAGATATATAATTTTGTAAATGTACAGATATATATAATTTTTATCTTCAAAATATGCAAACAAGATTGACTATTTAATTCAAATACGCTTTTTCACGTTTCTTCGGTTATCTGTTTTGATAATTCGTAGCGCACGTCCTCTATCTCCGTACCATCAAGGCTCTTTTGTTCTTCCGTTAATTGAAGTAGTCATCGGTGAAAATTGTTTGCACGGATATCCAATTAAACAGCCGTCTGGATGAATCGAGACGAGTTTTGTTACGAACACACAATTTTCGATATGTAGGAGATTTTGAAAAGCGAACAAAAAGTGATGTTAATCCAGAAACCGGAGCAAATATCTCACACAAATTTTTCGAATATTACATTATTGCAAATTACATTTAAGTAAAAACAATCTACTTTTCAAAGCCAGTTTTGGATTCGTTATATTCGACTACTTGCTTTTCATTTTTTTCTAAAAATAATATCGAACAAAGCAATACACGTGCACCGTCAAGTTTCGATTTAGACGAGATAATGAAAAATTTATAATATAATTTTGTCTGTGGCGAGATATGAAAAAGCTTTCGTGTTAATCGTATTTTGCAGATAAAGCGCAGTGAGGATACATACGGACATTTTTTTTAATAAAATGCGCTTTACTTATATGTTACACATCATCCGCACGTGAGCGCGATACACTGTTGTAATTAAAATAATTTAGCTATTAAACAAGTCACTATGCGTGCAAATCAGATACGACGGCTTAATGAAAATTGACAAACATACCGTTTCGAGCTGCTTTCGTTGCAAAATTTATATTATAGTCTATGACGACGCGTAAAAAAAAAGCCGATGACGCTGCGAAAATTGATTCTTACGTTTAAACTCCACTCGTGTCTCGGATCTTTGTTCGGTGGATTTTTAGACTTCTGAGAACCAATATTTGATTGGTCGGAATTTAAAGAACTTTAAGCGGGACACACGCGCGCATACATACAGAGAACTCGGACAGTTTAACCTTTCATGCACGACCTATGAAAAATCTGATATCTGCGCCCACATGATGGCATTTAAATAGCCGTTCTTTTAATAATCCCTCTTGTCGATTGACTGAGACAAAGAAAAACACGTTCTATCGCGCCTACACACGCGCGAATGTTACTTTCTTCTCTCTCTCTCTCTCTTTCTTTTTCAATGTGCACAACTCACTACTGTCAAGCATTTCTAGGCAAATTTATATATTACTTACTGTGCACGTACATACGCCCGCGCGCGCAGATACTACATAAAAATAAAGTGTTCTTTTTTGTAACTGAGAGAAAGGCCAAAACGAATTCGTTCCCAACACAAATAGGAACAGAACTTACACACGCGTTTAAAAAGACACGATGACTCTCTCTTTCTTTCTCTCAAGTAGCAACGATCGATGTTTCAAGTATATACGAGTTCGCTGGATGAAAGGCTGTCGTTTCCCTTTCCGCGCTCGGTCTTACCGAATGTCTTCGCCATTTGGTCGCGGAGAGACACTTTTGCAAAGTGCCACCACGTCAATCGCGATCGACGCGGCGCCCGAGAGATCGACTCGAATCCGACTCCGCGAAGCAACCACTTCACCGCGTCTGGAATCCTCGCTGTTATGCAAATTCCGCGATAATTCCGGACATTTTTCATTCTCTCGTCGTCTCCAGCCCGTTCTTCTCCCCACCAGATTTCCAAGTTTTATCCTCTTGGTGTTAGATCGCACGTTCTATATCTACGTTTAGCGCAACAACGCTCCAAATCTCGTGACATCGGCTTTGTTCCGAAAAAAAAAAAAAAAAAAAAAAAAAAAAAAGACAGTTTCCCGCGATGTTACGTTGAAACCGATAAATCATTAGAAACTGTCTTACGACGCGAACATGTTTTTCGCGTGCAAGCGGCGTTCTCTCTTTTCTTTTCGCGAAATGCGACTTTTATCGCGACACATCTTTCTTTCCTCGCGAAAGTGTCCGACCACGAAGTGTCCGTTCTCTGCATTGTAAATGCGACATTATAATCATTCAAGGAGAAAAAGAAAACTATGAAAAGAGATGTGTCAAATCGAATAATCGATAAAGTATTTCCCCTGCGGATAAAAAACACACGATCAGAAAGATATCTCTAAATCTGCGCGCTTAGGAAAGAAAGAAGTGTCGAGTGAAAATCGATTTCCCGCGCGTCGTACCACAGCGTTTGTCCATCAGGCTTCGATCTCTTCACATCCAATAGGTGTGTCCACTTACGTCGGCGTGGAACTAACGGGATGACGCGAAGCAAATCCTACGGTAATGACGGTTTTACCGATGGGAAATTTATACCTGGTCCTTTCACTTGTGTTTTGTCTCCCTCATTCTTCTGAATCCAGCTCACGTCACGCGGCGTAGTTAGAGGTTTTCGTGCCGATTCGATTTAAGTATACGAGGAGCGGCTCGCAAATGTCGCCGCGCACGAAAATCGCAATTGATCATTTATCCGCAAAGAGCTCCGAACATTTTAATTAAAGTACTCCACTTCGTGCAAAGGCGGTTTCGAACTTTCTGAAATTCTACTTCGAATCTACGTGTATAGGTAAATATCGCTTCGCGTATAGGATATGTGTACACAATTTCGGCCGGGCGGTGGTTACGCGTATTAAAGCGGAGTTAGAGACCGGTCTAGAGAGAGCGGTCGACACGAGCGAAGGATGAGTATAACGAGAACTTGTAGCATATACACGTTATAAAGTTTCTCACGAGCTGCCGCTAACTTTAATTGGTTTTCTGAGAAACGAGATCCTATTGCAACGTCCATTTAGAAGTAAGAAACATCGCAGAAACGATTTGTCGGTCTCGTTGCAACAAATAAACGGCGATATCCTCCCCGTTTCTCTTGCCACTTCCTTCCCTTCTCTTCACTCCGTCCATTTTTATCGCGCATCTCTCCTTTGTCGCGTGAAAACAGAAGACACTTGTTTTAATTTTGACGTAGCACAAAGCGAAAAGTTTCGCCTAGTCCAACGACAAATTGCGTAACTCTTGCGTTCGTATAAAATAAATTATAGATCTTCGATTGAACTTCTGAAATACTCTTGGAGACTAAAATTTACACTGGTGTTTTCATTGTTGATTTGTGAACGAACGCAACAGAAACGACCAAACAAATGAATTCGGGGGGCAAGGAAGTTTGAGGCCTGACTTGAGGAAATTCGAGCTTTACACACACTACCATAGTTCAATGTCGCATGTGTGTGACGCGCGCTATTGTGCACAGATTGTGCGTTCAGAACGCGCAGCTCTTCGACAACGGAGGGGAGGAGGCGTTCCTCGTCAGGTTTCGCGAGTAAATCCACTTCGATCGACATGATGGATTGTCTTTCGATTAGATACGCGCGTACGAGATCTTCGCAAGATGAAGCACCCGTTCGAGCATATTCGACGCATATATGAATACGAATCGCTTTTTAGCCAAGAGACAACTTTCAGCCCGGAGAAAACATCGAGCGCGCGCGTTTCTTTCACAGAGAAAAAACGAAAAAGAGAGAAAGAGAAAGAAAAAAACGAAAGGAAAAAAGAACAATTTAAAAAAGAAAAGAGACAAGAATAATAAATCGACTCAGCACTTTTATCGGCGGCACTGTGTTATCTTTCTTAAATATTGATGACGGAACAAAGTAAGTTCGGTAAAACAACGTAAACGTAAAGAATTCACGCGCCGGTCGACAAATTTCCCGGCATTCGCGGTGTATTTTATTCATTAAATAAAACGTGGTTTCTCGGGTCGCACACATTTTTCTGGCAAATGTACTTGCTGAAGTTATCCCGTACGGAAAATTTTTACGTGATTCACACAACGGTTCGAACGCTTGCAACATGTATGCGCGCACACACACACCGAGAAAGTGCTTCAGAGAAAATTAATGTAAACACATGCGCGCGCGGTAGTCGCGGCCGTTTTAACAGTGGTTTACGTGACACGCCGCCGCGCGCAGACTTTATAAATTTTCGATTTTTTTGTTTTTTACACGCAAAATAATATCAAAACACAAATACATCGGTAGATTCGTGTAAAATATAACGTCGAGATTTCACGCGCGAGAAATTTTATTCGTTCATGCGCGATCTTACATCATATATTGCGATTACAAATTGGTGACGGTATCGTATATGACACCGTGACATTCGGATTGTCGCACGGAGGCGGTATCGAACGAAATCAAAGCTGCATTTTGCTCGCATCGCAGGCGGGATAAACACGATTTGCTGCGAAATAGCGACGACGACGACGCGGTGCCAGCTAGGCGTGCGAATATCGCAAATCAGAGTGATAGAGTCGCGCACGAGTTCGTACATGTACGTACATACATACATCGAATACAATATCCCTTCTGCGATGTTCCCTCGCGACGAGCGGAAATTCCAACGCGCGCGCGTATTTTCGATTCCGCGACTTATCGCGATGCCGGGCTCGCGATCCAATCCGATCAGGAATACCCGACGACGCGCGGAATTATGCCGAACATATCGTAAGTGGGACAAGCCGCCGGACTGCAGATATCGTATTTCGGATTTCGAATAAATAATTCGAGAGATTTTTTCTTTTTTTCTTCTTATCATCCGATATTTATTCTCTTCTCGTGCCAGAAGATATACGAACGTACGTACGAGAGAAGCGAAGTATTCTTTGAAAATTGTTATCGCGATAAAAGCGGATTGTGAAAATTACGAGACGCAGTACGAGAGCCTTTGTACAAACAGCTGATCGATCTTCCGCTAAAGCGGATGCAGGATCGAAAAGAGATATTCTTTCGGGACGAGGAACGCGCTCGGTGTAATATGCTTTGAACGTGGAAGATTTTGTAATGTTTAACATTTTATATCTAACGGTATACTCTGTCGTCGAAAGAACGGAATAAGCTTGCATGTGTTACGGGCGTCAACCACCGGTTTTACATGCTGGCAGTACCCCTATATCTTTCAACCCACAACAGCATTTTATAGAGGCGAACAAGCAATATAAAAACATCAAAGGCAAAACTAAAAGTGTAATCAACGGGGCAAAATGAAACCTTCGTCCTCGCCGCGCGCGCGTCTTAATACTTGAGAAATTTAAAAAACTTAATCAATATAAAAACACGTTTGACTAACATGTTAGCGAATATATCGTTGAGATAAGAAGAAAATCTTAAATTATTATAATTAAAGTTTTTCACACATCTAAGAAATATTCGCTTCGCATATTTCGTGTGTAATATTTTCATTGTAAGATTAATTCCGAGCTTTTCTCTCAAAAAAATTGTCGAGCGCACACAGAAATATATAATAGTTATCGCGACATACGTTAGTCGATCTATGTAACTATATCTCTGTGCTCTGTTTAATCCGATGAAAGAAATTGGACATATCGCATAACGTTGTGAGCTAGTTCAAGACCAACTTGGAATAGTGTCGGACACGTTGGTCCTATGTCGGTCTCGGAGGAGATAGTACACGACATAGTACAGGAAGGTGAAACCCCAGCTAACATCTTTTGGTTAGATGCAAGGAGTTACATTCGCAGGAGTGCTTGTCGGTGTTATATTAGACCTTTAGGATCGTGTATCCCTGGCGCTGGAGTGAGCTCGGAGTGCAATGATGACATCGACAAGAAAATTCCGCAGTATCAATGCTCTCGCGTGAAGAGTATCGAGCTTTATTGCATCATTTTTCTTTCTCTCTGTCTCCACAAATAATAATTTTTTTATTAAAATTAGTTTTTGGTGTTTTGCGACATGGACTTCGGAGCAATCGAGTTTTTGTAACTACGTATCAGAAAGAGAAACATCTCGGTTTCATATTTTTCGTTTGTCTTGTGTTTGAACGGAGATGTCGTAAATTGGTATAAGTGAAGAAAAAATATTTTGGTCGGAATTGAGCGGATGAGAGTAAAGAAAAACTAATCGTGTCACGGAAATTCTTCCTTTTGTTTAAAAAAAAAAATGTCTCGACTCATGTATTTATTCATAGACCAGCGAATTCATACGCTCCCCTCATTTAAATGTTTTTCTCTTGCGGATTTATAAGGTTACGCATTATTTTCGTAAAAATGGGCTTTCATGCTGCAGCGATCATTTGTAACGACCAGTGATGCAGGTTTTATGCGAAAGCGCATGTACGCATACATGTACGCGCGCGTACATCCGTCCGTATAATATCATAATATACAGTCGTGTCAATAGAAACGGCCCACGTTGAGCTTCACCAGAAATTGAATTCTCGTATCGACAATGTGATGGCGAAGAAAAGCGCGCGCGCTCTCTCTCTCTCTCTTCTCTCCTCTCCACCAGTTGTATATTTCCACCAGTGCAATAACGATTGGTTCTCTCTCTCTCTCTTTCTCAATGACTAACTCTGCGCACACAGATCAATGATCTTCCATTACTTTTTCTTACGCGTTTATTAATCCGCACGCATCGCGCGGTTTCATTGGTTTGAGCGTTTCAGTGTGAAACGAACTTTTGATTTATTCATCACGCACGTTTGGCTTTTGCACACGCTGATAAACCAATCGCCATAACCGCGCATGCATGCAAACTTGCGCGTAAAGGTATATCAGCGTAGTATATACATCCTGTTAAAACTGAATAATTGCGCCACGCGAAAAAAATACACCCTGTGCTTTTCACGGTTTGTCGATGCGTATTAATGCACACGTTTTTTGACGTTTTTGTTACAAAAAAAAAAAAATAGTAATAAAAAACCAGATTCCAAATTGACGAAGAACTTCGGGCGGAAGAAACAAAGATATAGTTTCAGAATACATATTTTTGCGCGCGAAACTTTGAACCTTCGCGATCGATATTGAAGTTTCCGAAGAGAGAACGTCAATATTGTTAGAAAGTTATACAAATTTCAATCTGTTGTAATTAGTCGCTATTGTTAGGATTCGATTGTGTTAACACCGCGAACTCTTGTTATGATGTCAGAACTATTAAGCGAATGATGTGCGGAGAGTTAAATTTAGTATCAGTTTTTTAAACGCTAATAGAAGAAAAAGAGACACAAATTACATAAGAGCGTAAGAAATGTTTTTGAGTTGACAATTTAAATTTGTGACAAGTGCTTCTTGAGTAAGAATAGTGAGTAAAAATAACGCTTGTAAAATATTGTGCAACCGTGCATACACAAGATGCAAATTCCGCGGTTTCGCGATTTTCTTACACATAATCTGCGAACTCCGAGCAAAACTCTTTTCCTCACAGGTGAAAAAATTCGAGTTTACGTTACAATTTACTTGGTTTTGCGGAATAGTTTTTTTCTTGATACAAAAAATATCGCGGATCGAAATAATGCGTATTTCAAAATCTCCACCATTTATTTATTGAAAATTAATATAAAAAAATTAATAAAACAAAAAAAAAAAGATCCGGGAAGCTATTCGTAGAAATGTCGAAAAATAGAACTAATTTGTTTGTAATAGAACTAATTGTTTCCAACTTGAAAATTTGATTTCCAGCGATCAATCGGCGCTTTATGCGGGAGCGCTTCAATTATAAAACGTTAAAAGCGCGATTTACATTCGCATTTTAATTCGAAATTTATGTGTAAATATGCGTGTGCTGAAATTTCTCACCCCTAATTGCTCGCGTTTTAATGCGCACACGTAATGCGTGTGGTGATCGGCGAGATTTCTGTGATCGGCGGAGAATCTCTTATCCTGATTAAATTTCGTGATTTATCGGTCGCGTGACAGAATCTCACGGAAAAGTGTTTTGCATTTGCATAACGCTGCGTTGTTGCGGATCGATGTAGAAATAATATCTTCGGGCCAAACTTTATACGCTCCACTCTCGAGATAAAACGTTGAACGCAAACAAGATGCCGATGAGAAATAATTTATCTTTGGACGATGATATCGACGGGAGAGAGAGAGAGAGAAAGAGAGAGAATATCATGCTTGGAAAATAATTTTCGACCGCTAAAAACGTTTCCGCCCGAAAAAACTGTTATTAATTTTGAAAGGTTTTTTGCAATTTCCGCGCACCGGTGCAATTATTATTTCAAATCATATCTTGCTTTTCGGGCTCGAAATTAAAGTCGAAATACACGATTTAAAAAAAGTAACCAAAACCGAGCTAAATGATTTTTTGTAATGCACGGTGAAAAAAAAATTTTTTTTGAAAAAAAAAAAAAAACCAGAAAATGTAATTAGAAATATAGAAATCCTAATAGTAATTTACGTTTGGTGCGGGAAATAATTTATGCGAAAAAAAAAAATCAGGAAATTTCAGCATAAACTTTCGGCGAAAATCGCGTGACTCGTGCAGAAACAAGTTTCACCAAATGTTTCTAGCAAAATCTAGATGAATGGTGGTCTGCGTATAAGTACCCGTGCGATACATTTTGGAAGATGTTTCTTGCCACTCCCGCGCCGGGAATTTCACACATTTGGCGCAAACACGGTTATTGCCCCTTTTGCGAGCGGCGAAATATATTTCACCCGAGCAACAGATCTCCGACTTTTTCTTTTGTTAAAAAAATTACGTTATTGCGGACGCTATATGTGTAGACGAATGCTAAAAGAAACGACGTTAAACAGATCTGGGTCACCAGTCAATTTCGGAGCGCGACCTCTCATCTACAATCGATTTTTATAAATTTAAATTCTTAAATACGCTTTTAACTCTCAATCGAAATAGAGAGAAAGAGAGCGGACCTTTTGAATAATATAATTTAAAATATGTAGAGTCTTATTTTTGACTTTTAAATTTATTTAAATATACACGAAACCTCTCTCTCTCTCTCTCTTTCTCTGTGTGTGTCTGTGTCACTGGTGTGAAACTCAGTGGTTTGGTGCGTTGTCTATTTACGAGAAATGTGAAATTTGCGACTGCGGAGTCGACTGTCTCAGACAAAATTCGTTATTTTTCGGGCAATTGTTCACGTATTTTGTTTTGTTCTTTTGCGCGCGTATGCGCAAATATTCGCCTGGAAAACTTGTCTCACGTAACTTACTTTGAAATTCAATTTTCCTGAAATCTATATATGCATATATCGCATTCTACATTTGCTTGTCTTTGGACAACAGTAAATCACGATGTTTCGTCGAAACTGCTTTGTGACGTCGTATCACACATTACACGCTTCCGCGAATGAAGAGGAGATACAAGACGTATATCGCGAACGCGAATTTCTGTAAAGTATCTCTTTAATTTATTTTTGTCGCTCGTTAACTTTTTCTTTACGAGAGAACGTGGAAGAAAATTAATTTTTTCTCGTTCGTGTTACTACACCCCATCGTTTATATCACGCGTGCGTAATTAGGATGAAAAAAAGAGCGGTAATACTTGATACCGTCTGTTAATAACGAAATAGTGTGTCTGTGAGTAAATTCGCGAATTATGTGCTTGTTTTTTTTTTTTTTTTTTCGACAAAACGCATACATACATATTGCTCGCGAACAAACAAACAGTTACGATAGATACTTATTATTGTGTTTCATATTGATAGCGGCGATATATAATCGGAAGGACGTATACAATATCCGGAAATTGCCTGTGAGATTCTTCTTCCCCACGCGATATTTGTCTCGCCCTTCTCAGTCGCGTCCTCTTCGTCGCGCAAAAGACGCGACTGAATAATACTGTTACCGACCAATACCTACTGTTCGGAATTTCGGTAACAATCTCCAATCTCCGCGACGACTTGTAGTTAATTTCTAATTGCGAACTGAACTCAGAGAGTGCTCACAGGACCGTGAGAATGGATCTCGTTACTAAATATCCCGAGTAACGAGGATCATTTTCTCGGTCTGTTCAACGGATGAATGCGTCACAGAAAAGCAAGAATGTCGAGGATGTCATTTCGCGATGCGGAACAAATCCGTACTGACGCAATATATAATCCTTTTCGCCTATAACCGTCTTTCATTGTCAAACGGAACGTCACGTGTTCATTCACGAGAGCGAAATTATTTTCATAAATGCGACGAAAACGCACAGACGTGTAAATCACACAAGATCTATAATTTTTATATATTTCGAGATCGATTGATTTGCATTCCGCGCACACAGTTTTTTTTTGTCTCTCTCAATCTGTTTGATTAAATGTAAATATACCACATCACAGTCGAGTTAATTATTGAAAATCAATTGCGTCAGTAGTGTCTCAGTACCAATCTCCGTATTAATTTTCCAAACTTGTGGTCTATAGAGGGTCATTGGTAACGGAATCAACGAAACTTTATTCGCAAGTTTCGGCGAGTTGCGGCGCATCCTCGAACAATCCCCGAGCTGCTAAATATTTCAAACTATGTTACTCTCGCTTGCTACTATATGCGCGTTGCGTTTCTCACCGCTTCTAGAAATCATGTTAATCTTATCTAAAACGCTAATGCTGATTACTTACACTTTAATGGCGCCGTCTTTTCTTGACAACGACCATGACGCACGTTGATAAACATGTGTTGTTTATCAAACTGTTACTATTGGGTCATTGCAAATATATGTACCTATATATATTTGTCAAGTTTCATAATTTAATGACCCAATATTTATTATACAGTTGCACGCGCTGACTCTATTATCAAATTTGATTAATTATATATATAATATGTACGTATATTTTTGTATCCATCAATACATAGAGTGCAACTTAAATTAGAAGTCGATATGCTGGAGCCTGTATGTAAATATATTTTTTAGAAGTGTAAATTATAATACACGTAAAAATTCGAATTAGATTCAATTCGAAAATTCAATTTTTGTAAGATGCCTGTCGTCTGCATCTCATATAAAATATGCACCAATTTATCGCCTTATGAAATTTAAAAAACTCATCGCGAAAGTGACACTTTGGCCAGGAGTCAAATCCGAATTTTCCGTATTACGTGTAGAGAGATGCTTTTCCGCCGAATGATAAATGACCTTTCTGTTCACACTGACCAAATCTATCTTCGAATGTGTCAAAATTTTTCAGACACTTTATATTTGTTTTTATTTGACGCAATAAAAGATAGTGATAGGCAAAGGGATCACTATATATATATATGTATATAAAAACTATTGTGCGGCTTCCTCGTTTTCTATGCTATCTCTCCGCTGTTCTCTTTTTAACATAAAGGACCGATTTGAATGCATGAAGTTAGCGAAACAGATACACCTATAACTCATATCTGAGCAACGTAGCTACAACGCTGTCGGTTCAACACGCTAAACAGCCAATATAACTTCAACATGACTATATGTATGCGCACGTCATATATCCGCACAATCTCTGTAGATTCGAACTGCAAGCTGCAACTGTGTTTCCATCCGGTAATCACAACATAATTGACAGAATGTATACGCACATCGGAAATCCTATTGCATTCTCGCAATATACAAAGCGATATGCAAATTCATCATTTATAAGAAATTATCGATCGATACTATTACAAGAATTACGAAAATAACACTTTTATCACGAATTGTTTTGGCGCGATTTTTATAAAATACGGAAAATTACGCGCGTCTTTTAACTAAGGCTTGTTTTTCATCAGACGTATTAAAGTGTACACATGTATAAACAATATTTAAAAAAAAAATGTAAAAATGCAAAGAACGCGAAAATTTACATATTAAATAAATGTCATCCGCGCGGTAGCACTTCCGAGTAAATGTATTTGCAGAAGAAACAGAAAACTTTTAATAAACGAGAACAGTATACTCTTCAGAAAGTGTAATGTAGACGCTAGTCTGGAACATAATGTGTATAACACGCAAAGTTTATCATGTTAATCACAGACTCAAAAGTGTGTCAGATAAACGTGTAAATAAAACTCAACATTCTAACTTCTACCACACGAACACTAGGTCTGGTCTCAT
The DNA here is from genome assembly GCA_014839585.1 of Pseudomyrmex concolor. Lineage (NCBI taxonomy): Eukaryota > Metazoa > Arthropoda > Insecta > Hymenoptera > Formicidae > Pseudomyrmex > Pseudomyrmex concolor. The sequence continues at coordinate 15,097 of QVOB01022572.1, forward strand.
CAAGCGTAAGTGAAAAAATATGTAATTACATGTCGCGCTACGTGTGATTAAGCGTGTCACAATGTCCCGCGCGACTTTCGTGCATCAAAGACCTCTTTCCCATCAAAATGCGAGAGCACGCGAGAGAACGAAAACGCGCTCTTTCCGCAGACGCGCGCGGACATTATCGTATTTCACTTAGGAACGATGTGAATTTACTCGCGGACAAAAGTGCGCGAAATCTAGTGGCGGCCTGCACCCGGTGATTATCAGGTCACCTGCAGCGGCGGCAGTAAACCCTCTTTCTCCCGTGCGCGCGGCCATTGGCGTGCACTTTCCGCCGCCGATGCGGTCTTTCCGTAGCAGCGCGGTAGTGTACGCGGTACTTTATTTTCTCGTTCAACGACCAGAGAGGCGCACGTCGTGGAATTAACCACCGATGCTCGGCGAAGCGACAATTTAAAGCGCCGCGCCAGCCGCGCGCACTTCGTTCGGGACACGATCCTATTTTCGGAGCATCCCCGTGTTTTGTTCGTTTAAGCCAGTGCACGTCACGTGTGTATATATATATATATATGTGTATGTGTGTGTGTGTATGTGCGCGCGCGCGCGCGTATATGCGTGTGTTTTTCTTTCTCGCTTCCTTGCTACGTTGTCCTTGCAATTCGCCGGATTATCTCGCTGGATGCGAAACGAGGATCGTCGCGGATTTACTGCCACCGAGAGACCGACATGATGGACTTTAACCGTAGCAATGTGCGCACCGGGGTTAAGTGGTTTTTTTCCAATTCGGTTGAAACCGCACTTCGTACGAAACGAAGACGAAATATCACGCGGCCTGGTTTTCCTTCGATATCTCGGAATTTTTAGAAAAAGATTCTTTCGGAGATTTATACATATGTTATGGTCAAAGCCTGAAGCACGGGCGATCCTAGGATTAATTGATCAATGCGCGAAGCAAAATCAAAGTCAGAAATAAGATTTTTAGCATACTTTTTAATGTCACGCTATTATCGCAGTGATATATTATAGGTTGATTGGATTGTTACGGAGAAAGGATGCCTACACGTGTACGATAGTATGAAATATTTTATACGTCTCAAATGTCCATTCGGGCTTTGACCATACATACACGGCGCGCTATTCAATCAAATGTACGTTGGAGACGGTGAATGAAAACGATTGAGAACAAGTCGATACTTGCGTACATTGTGATCGTCGCGCGTAATTAGCGTCGCTCGCGTAAACCGATCAAGACTTGTAACATCAGGACGACAGAATCAGGGAGAGAGTTCAGTTACGTTGCTAATGCGTCTTTAAACGTCATAGCTTCATCTCAGCCGTATAAACTCGAAAGCTCCAGAGCTTTATAGGTTAATCCGTTAAGCCGTCCAACGGCTTGGCTACTTAGAACGCGACCCAGTAGTGACCAGTAATCTGCTCGGAAAGCCTTCACGCAAATCCGTGTGCGTGGATATAAGACCTTATACGCGCATACATAAATTGCGTGTGTGAGGCGTGCATATACAAGCGCGTTATCGCGATGTGTGTTATATAGCATTATCGTTATCACGCTTCCGTTGTCTCGAAAACCTAATCGCATTAATTTATCTTTTCTACTCGCTTCCCGTCCCGCATAAACCAAAATCGTTGCCCGTTGTCAGTTCATTTCGCAACAACTTGATGCGATTGCATTAATGACCGCGTAATAATCTTCTATTACAGCAAATCATTCATGTAACGTAGCCGAACCTACGGTGCAACACCCGTTCAGTGATTAGCACTTATCGATTCCTCTAATTGCTAATATCTTTTTTGTGATTACTTTTTACTTTACGGTAGGATTTTTTACGACAACATTGTTTTAGAGTCCTTTGGCTGGTACTCTTGAAAACAGAAAAATTTGTCAAGTCTCTGAAGTGTCAATCGTATTGTTTTACTCTTTGTCTATCAGAGAAAAAAATAAATTCTAAAGTTACAAATTAATATCTGTTAAACGTAACTGTGCTGTGTTAAAAGTGCGATTCCGGTCGCACAAAGAGATTTTATATTTTGCACAATTTTCACGAATGTTCATCGAGTAATGAAGAAGAAAGAAAATAGACGACGCTTTAATGCATTCTTCGTGCTTTTCTTTCCATTTTCCAACCTATTTCTACGGACCGACCTCGTCAGACCGACCGTCGCGTCGCGATTTAGTTTCGGAGGAACATAAAAGTCGGAGAGAACAAAGTGGAAACGCTAATTATTCTTAATAAGTAAAGCAATTTCTCGTCTCCAAAGAAGAAAACTTCGGCCTTCGTGGAAAGTTAAAGGCGTCTTCGACGTCGTCGGTGCGCGACGCGCGGAAAAAGCTCGGGGCGCAATGAAATAAATTGGAGGAACATACTTAGGATTCTCCGAGACGCGAAAGATGCTATTAATAATTACACCTCGCCCTCGAGAGATCCCGCAGTCGACGATTGTACGCAACGTGCCTCGGAAAGTTCGCTGATAATTCGGAGGAAAATCTCGTCTTCCATAAAGTCGAACGATGATAAGTTTCGTCGTCCCGAATCCCGGATAGTTTGAGCAACGCTGTACGGCACCATAAGCAGCGATAATCCCCTTACATCTTGCAAAGCTTCTCTCTACCACCGTCCCGACGATCTATATTCGTGATGGATAAATCTTCCAAATAATGCAACGTGTGCCCGCGCAAATGAGCTTTTGGAATACGTCGCTTTATTTCAGTCGCCGTCACCACGATCGAACGAATTTCGCGCCGCAAGTCTTCGGTGAATTATCGATGCGATGTGATCTACTTATCGACTCTTAAAAAGATATTGATCAAACATATCTCAGGATTTCTACGAGGGCGGTCCGATAAGTACTTAGCCTCACTGCCCGATGGTGTCAGTATCGCAAGAGAGATTACTATCGTGTAGTACATTCT
>QVOB01022573.1:0-13511 GCA_014839585.1 Pseudomyrmex concolor
ATGTGTATTTATAAAGCGCACATGGCTATAAAAAAAATGTGTCTAAAATTATCTAGAAAATGTTAGTAGGAATCAGAAATAGAAAAAAATTAGTATGCACTGTTATAAAAGTCTTAAAAAAACTGGGTGCGTTCCTAAGTAACAAAGAAATAAAAAAAATAACAAAGAAATTTATATATATATAAAAGTTGGTACTTACTTTTTTACTTATTAGAATAGTTCTACTTGTTAGAATATTCTGATTACATTTAAAATAAGCTGATTACATTTTAATATTATATTTTAAATATGTAAACAAATTTATATGCTTGTTAAAAACAATACAAGTAATGATATTTTATCTTGCCAGTTAGTTTGTAACACACACATATATATATGTTTTATATATTATATATGAGATAAAGTTATTGTAATTATTATTGTATTGTAAAATTGTTATGTTTTGATACATTTTATCACACAAAATATATATCATCATTTAATATATTTAACAAAAAAAATTATTTCTTTTTTCAATTTTAATTTCCTTATGTGCGTAGTAAACATCGTAGAAAGACAGAAATTGTCGTAGGAAACAACACGCAAATAGCGTCATAAACTTCTTTATCCAAAACAGTATACGAACTGATGATATAGAAGAGGTAGAAAACTTTGCGCTTCGAAAAAGACATATATAACACCGATTGTTTCGGTAAATCGCGATAATGTAGCTGTGTGTGTTGCGAGAGTCGCATGCGAAATAAACACATCTCGTCTCGGTTAATGGAAATCATATCTGATGCCGAGGACCTTTCGGCGCAATCGCACATACCTGGCGGAATGGGCACGGCGCCACCGTTGCTAGGATTTCAGAGCTTTTTCGTGTCCTGCGCGAGGAGTAAAACTCAGTGCTCGGCCCGACGCCGTGTCGCATTATACTGGATCTTAACTCTTCGCGCGATCGCGGCCAAATCGCGCATGAATTAAAAGAATCACATCGGTATATTTAACTGCAGCAGCTATCAAATTTAAATGTTTTCTTAGAAGAAATTATCCATTTGCTTTTAATAATTTCTATAAATTAATTTTTTTAAATAATGTATTTAAAACAATCGATTGTCGAGCGTAAGTGCGAAAGATCGATTGATTATGTTTGGGACATTTTCTCGGTTTGTTAAAAGCGGCGAAAAAAAAACAATCAGCGGTGAACGCTAAATGCTTTCCTTTCATATACGTGAAAAGTAAAAGCTAAGATCGCAGTGAGAGTAACGGCATTATGCCAACGATCGACGTGACCCCGCGGGTACTTTTTGAAGGACCGCGAGTGGATTGTGATCGTTTGTATCGTCGGACGGTGGTGGGTAGGTCGCTGTCAAACGCAGAGCGGCGTGTTGAATTAGATTAAGAAATGAGTGTGAAGTGAAAAATGGCCCCGTTCCACGGCATGGCTCTCCTGCTCCTGGGAATCGGATACCTGTTACACGCGGAACCACTTTACGGCGAACACGGCATCGGTAAATGTCCCGTACTTGCATCATCCCCAGAGAAACGATCTCGACAACTTTTTCTACCCTCTTTTTCTACCCCCGACGGTATATTATGAATACCTGCGGCACGTAATTTTCGTTGCACGAAGCTGAAGTAATCTCAGTTACGTGAGACCGGTGTATACAAGAGAGTAGCGTAAATCATTTTTATTACCGAATTTGCTTCCTCTCCTCTTGCTATCAGCAAAGATAAATAAAAAAAAAAAAAAAAAACTCAGAACATTGTACACGTCCGTATACGACGGTAGATAGAAATAAAAGCTTAATTAATTCAATCAGCGTTAACCGATGCAAAATCAACTCCTATATATTTCTCATTCTTTAATGGATCGTATATATTCTAGTTTTACGAGGATTTAGATGAGAGATTACGCGAAAAAGATTAAAGAATAAACGGCTCTCAATGCGTGAAAGCGGCGCTTGGGAAGTAGAGAATAATTAACTCTTTCATATAAGAGAGATGAAAATTAAACAAAGGATTATAATTATAGAGAAGAGAGGATTAAGGTCTATGGCGCATTTTTATCTTGGTTTATCTGATAAACTCTTCCTTATTTTGCATACTATGTTACAACAGTATAATTAGTAGTGGAAATAATACACTAATGCGTATATACATGTTGTTCACATGAAATTATTTTCAAATAAATCTTTCATAGATCACTCTTTCACGTTTCAAATATTTTTTTTCTTAAATATATTCTTTTTCTTATATATAAAATAAAGTGATAATTTACATATTATATAATTGATTTATTATGCGCACTTTACTCATTAAATTGTATGTTTTTGAATTTTGATATCGACAAGATAATATACAAATTTTTTTTTATAATTTTATATCTATGCACATGTATATGTATATACATGTATACATACGTAAAATATGTTATTTACACACACAACAATACAAAAATTATTAAACATTTTTGCTTTTAGTGTAAGTAAACTTCGAAAACATACATTTCAATGAGGTGCACAAAATGCACATGGTTAAAGAGAACCGCGCGCACAAAATGCAAATCATTAATTTATTTTATTCAAGCAATTATTTGACTGAACACTATTATTAACATTATTATATCGACAATTTGCATGTAGAAATTTATAAAATTGGCATATAAATACGTGTGTGTGTGTGACACGTACTGAGAAATTGCATAAAGACAAATGATTTTATTAGAAATCTTTCTTTCTGCGTTGTTCTTTGATTAAAACTGTGTTTTTTGACGGGGGAAAAGAGAAAGGTGAGAGAAAAAGCGATAACATTACCGGGTGATAACGAGAGCATGATTCTATTTCATTCAATCTCTATTTCAGCGCTCCTACATTTCAACAACACGTTCGAGAAGGGAGAAAAATCACAACGCAGCACAAAGAAGACACATTTTTTCACAGATACGCCGCAAAAACTAACGGTAGCGATAGGACAAGCTGCTGTATTGTTATGTCGCGTTAAGAACTTGGGGAACAGAACCGTGAGTTTCACTAACATCTCTTTTGTTGATTATATCATTCTTGAAAGTAGTTGGAGCATATTAGCGGCAGTTTGCGTGTCGTAATAATTTAGATGCTTGCGCAAAACGCAATTAACCCTTTCGCTGTTGGCATAGCAAACGTAGCGTGTTCAGTCGATGTTTACCGGAGTATAATGGGAATTCAAAAGCAAGAGAATTTTTCCGTACAATAATTTCATGACCTGTTGTAATCCAGTAAGAAAACAATAAAAGAGAATAAAATAATAAAAGAAAAAAAAAAGAAAGCAAGTGCATCAGCATTTTCCACTCTTGAATCGGCGCCAAAAACTAAGTCGATATTCTTATCGTTCGCGAGTATCTATCTTCTCTAAAAATAGAAGAGTCCTCGAGCGATAAGAAGATCACCATTACAATAATTTCATGTATGTGCGAGAGAGTATAAAAAAGAATATTTCTCTCTCTCTGTTTCCTTTGGTTCTTAAATTTTTGGATTTCTTCTCGAGTCTCTATCTTCTTTTATGAAATTTCAAGAAATCTCAGTATTGGCGATAAAGTTTTCTCTCGTTCGTTGTAGAATCTTTATATGTATTTCTAAATTCTCGCGTATTTCCTCGTCAAGACGGTCTTCATTATAATGCGAGGTGAGAAACGAGCGCGCGCGAACTGAGTTGAATCAGGAACGGCAGCAGCAGCAGCGAGAGAGTTGAGGGCAAACTGCAATTACCTTGTACCTCTCATTTGGGGCTTCCGTTACGTATAAACCCAGGTGTCTTGGATCCGAAAAAGGGACCTACACATCTTGACGTCTATGTCCGTGACTTACACGAGCGACGCGAGATTTACGGTAGTCGGCAATCCGGCGACCGACGACTGGAATCTGCGAATAGATTACGTGCAACCGCGGGACGCCGGCATTTACGAGTGTCAGGTTAATACAGAACCGAAGATATATAGAGCCGTGGCGCTGAAGGTTTTGGGTGAGTTTCTGCGAGAGGCGATGGTAGCCTTTGCCCATAAATCGCGCTTAAAGATCCCCCGCGAGCGTCTTCTGTGTGAACCGGCAGTAGAAACCAATTGTTTTAACTCTCCCCGGGCGATTGCACGACGATGCGATTTGCTGAGCTTTCCGAAGTAATGTAAGAAATTCATTTTGAAGCATAGAAATCCGATGCGATCCGAATAATAATCTCTAGATCTCGCGCCGGATTTTAAGTGATAAAGCCAATCGCAGAGCGCGACATCGTTCGTAGTTCTCCACTTTTACTGCTCTTATTTTCTCACGTCGTTACTGTCGCTCACGTTGTTACTATCAGATATACAGGCAAGGATCACGGGTCCCCAGGAGCTATACATCAAGAAAGGCAGCACAATCAGCCTGACTTGCATCATAGAACTGCAGGATCTGCCCCCGAGCAACGTGACCTGGTACCATGCCGGGGCAGTGATCGATTTCGACGGTCCAAGGTACGAGCAATTCGACTCGTTGTACCTTTGTGGGTGCACAATTAGCTGATGGAATCATTGTTCAAACGGCATCATTGCGGGCGTTTGTGTGCAAACACGCGATGCACAAACAACCAAATCGCAGATCTAATTAGAGTAATCTCAGTAATCCACTGGCTTCAAGATTAGTTGTGCACACCACAAAGCCGCGCATAATCGTTGTAAATCACTTACGTGCTCTCACAACGAAACGCCTAAAGCATTCCTATCGTTTCTTCGAATGATACAATATAAAATATTATCTTGCGAACGCGTAGTAATACACAAGTAACGTGGCTTTAAATGCAATAAAAAAAAAAAAAAAAATATTCATATATATCGATCGTCAAAGTGACGCACGAGATATGAAACATTATACATATTTCGTAACTATTGAAAACTTTCACAAATCAGCTGAATAATGCTCTTATGTGTACACGTTCGACAGGGGCGGCGTATCTCTGGAGACGGAGAAGGGAAAGCGGGGTACTACCAGCAAGCTTCTAATAACGCGTGCTCAACTTAACGATAGCGGTAATTATACATGCGCCTCGAGCAAAGTCACCCCGGCGAGCGTCATGGTGCACGTACTAAACGGTGAGCAAAATACCGCGGTGGCAATATCAGTAGAGCTTGCGGCAGAGAGGAGGCGGCACACAGAGAGAGAGAGAGAGAGAGCTAAAGAGAGAGAGAGTACACAGAGAGGTTACGATAGTTAATTTCGAAATTCTCTGCGAGAACCAGCGAGCGCGGAGGGCGGGAGAGCGTAACGTTACGAAATTATTCCCCAACACACTTCGCAATAAGGGAATATTTGTTTTAATTCTGGCACGCTTTCTCTCTCTCTCTCTCTCTCTCTCTCTCTCTCTCTCTTGATACAACCAAGCGCAATCTGCTCCTGCATTCCGTGCTCTTCATTACGTTAATACGCTCGGTATAAATAATGCGGCGCGTTATTCAAATATTAATTATCTTTTGTAACAACTGTTTAATATCACCGGAGCCGGCGCGAACAATTTACCGTTCAATTTGCTATTCACCGGCACGCGACAGAAGGTGACGTTTGTTTATTACGATAATAAATAGTGCAGGAAAAATATATATATGTATATATATTTCGAGAAAATTTACAACGTTATCACATCTGCTCACTTTGATAATGCATTGTTATATTAAACGTTCAACAAAATAAACGTAATTGTCTTTTTTTTCTCACAATAGCCCAACGATTTCCGTTGTCCTCTTTGAATCTTGGAGGATTCTCAAGCGCAGTCTAGCTTCGCGAGTTTCCATTTTCGTCGGGCTGTTAATAAATTTAATGTTCGTTAGCGAGAATCTGTTAGCGACTATCCGAGAAAGATTGACGAAATTAGATTCGTGAAGATTCAGGAATGGAGGAACGGACACAGCGACACGTTAGTCGTCCGATGTAATTCTCTTTTCCAGGCGAACATCCCGCTGCGATGCAGCACGGTGGCACCGGCGATGTAAATAGAAGACTAGTACTGCTCGTCCTGATTTTCCTCGTCGATACGATGTTTCGATAAACAACGCGCCACCGCCGTGTAAAAGACGACGACGATCGTCTGTGAACAGGCTACTTCCAAACTCGTTTTCCCGAAGATTCGCATGGAGATGTCGATGAGATGACGTGAGGGAATTGAAGAGAAAATAATCGACGAAATATATTGACTGTACACTTACAGAGAGAGAATATATACAGTCCGTGTATGATTTGTCGTGGAAAATTTTTTTTATCGACGTTAATCTCTACACGGTTAAAATATATGTATATGTTATAACGCTAAGCTAGAATCGCGCTACGTATTTGTTTGACTCTGAGAGATTTTAATCCGGATTTCTTCCTTTTGCATCCGCATGAATGGAGAAATTCAGAACTGATTTAAAAACGAACAAATACCTAACTCTGTGGACTCAAATGTGTTAACACAGAGATATAATATGTACGTAATAAACTTTTGGAGTTACACACAAAATCTGGGCTTCTGTGTATGTAAAAAAAAAAAACAAACCATGATCCCTCATCTCTTTCCTCCTATATTCAAGATTTCCTCTCGTAAAATATTACTCAAATTTTTATATTCGTCGTAAGGCTCGGCACGAAACAAACAGTAGTTGTTTTGTTGTTTGAAACAAAACGAAGTTGTCATACGAATCAAAGAACGAAACAACAACGCGACAGTAATTTCATATGGCGTACAAGCTCGATCACCAGAAAGCCGATATCTTGCATAATTAACGAGCACGCAATTAACCTACGATAAAAAATCCTATGTGTTCGATTTTCCTCGTTCGATAACGAAAATTCAATAGAAATCATATACGAAGAAATCATATACGCGAAAAATGTAATGGCCGACTTTGCAACGTGACGTTAATTAAAGACATTTGCTACGCAAATTCATGGCTAGATAAACGACACGCGAGGCAATGACTCACCGATGTTGAGTTTTCCTAATTGTGAGTCATAATATCCCGGCCTTCCTCGCACTTCTGGTCCGCTCGTTCATCGGGAAAGGCTGGTTGCCCCATCGCACTTTCACAAATTAACGAGCATTAATGAGAAATACGCGATTGCACGTGACTACACACGCCGCAAAACTGCCGCAAAAGTACGCGAGCTGTAAATACTGAAGTCAATCGCGCGCATCGACTGACGATCTTCAACTTTTCTGTGACGTCGTCATTAGAGGAGTAAGATCGTTGGACGTCACTGGCGCACTGTAATGACGCATTAAGCGCGGCAATGTATTGTCGACCATCTAACCAATGGCAATGTATTGTCGAACCCTAACAATTTTTTTAGATGTTTCTGTTATATATTATTTAATGGCGCTCGCCATTTTGCTTGTAATTACATTATTCACCAAGTCGTTACTAAGGTTGTGTTCTAAAAATTCACCGCCAATACTAAAGATCTAAAGTTCACATCACGTAAACATTTTCAGTGCTGAATTTTAGAACATTCTATCTAACAAATGATTCTGCCTGTGATCCCTCTGACTTTTCAAACAATCGATAACTCTCTCACAAATGCGGACTCTTTATTCTCTTCCTCTTATATATGTTACAAAAATCCAAGATAAGAATTCGGCTTCCTTCTTCCAGTTGAGCATCTCTCGCGTCATGTCAATGGACCCAATAAGACACGCATCGTCAAAATATGATTTGCTCGATGCAAAAAGTCAAAATATATATACATCGAATTTAAAGATGTAATTACAACAGAATATTTAATTTTTTTTCTAAAGATCCTAATGCGATTGTGCGTCTTTTAAATTTGTAACGAGAAGAGGAACGAGTCACATGCATTACGATACATGCAATATGATCACAACACACACACACACACACACACACACACACACAAACAAACAAACAATAATATATATGCATAATAATATACAAAGAATAAGTTATAAAGCATTTTAAGATAAATGAAAGAAATGAAAGAAAGATACGTTTAATGAAGAATTTCTAAAATATTTTCTAAACTATTTTTCATTCTCTAGTATTGTGTGTTTCATGAGCTTCTGCTTTTCTCTTTTAATTATTGAATGTTCGAAGTATTTCTTGCTTACAATCTAATAAACTGTTCAGAAAAAAAATAGATACAGATAACAACCTGTAAATAGATTTAGACACGCTAGCGGAAAGAGTTTAATTTCTCCAAGTACAAAATAAAGTGTTAGCGCAACATCTGGCAATCGGGAAGAGAGAGAGAGTTTGCAGATACCATGTACCAACAGACCAATATAAAAATCATGCTGGCCAGTCTTCTGTGCCATCACGCCCGAGCGTTAAGTGCAAGGAATCGGAAAAACATAATCCGTGGAAGCACACACGCGCGTGACGTGCATTCACGTCGCGTTCGCCAATGGGCAGACGGTTAATGGGTTGCCCTTCTTACTTGACGGAGCACATTAGAGTCACCGAGATCGTTCGGTCCATACCTATTCCGATAATGGAACGGCAGTTCTCTCCTACGTATGTCCGGACCGGAGAGAGCAGCGCAGCGTTTCTACAGCTCTCGTTCTCTGGCGCTCACGTCCCCGCGGGAGAGCTGCCGGATCTTGTCCGGTCTCATTTCATGCAAATCGCGCGCGCAAGAGCATCTGTTAGGCGCCTCACCGCGTACCGGAATCGCCCGCCGCGCGTTGCGTCGTCCCACCCGATGCAAATTCATGGCGGGAGTAACGGCGACCTCTTCCACTCGCGCTGTCGCCCGCTGTCCTTCTTTACTGCGCGCGATATCTTCCGGAGAAACCAGACGCTCGGAGTTGGCCGGAGAACACAGATTCTTGGCAAGATGTTACATTGTTCCAGAATTACATTGCTACGTATTATTTTATACTAAACAAAAAGAAAAAAAAAACCGTACGAGCTTTTCGAGAGTTACAAACAATCGGAGATTAAAGTGTTGTTTCGTGGCGTTATAGCTTCTATATATAGGAAATAGAAAACAGAGAAAGAGCTCGTTTCACTGATGTTGGAAAAACTTTCGTAACGCGCTATAATATTGCGCAATGCTCGGGTTATTTCACATGCTATTGCACATTCGTTACGTATAGAAAATTTATGCCGAGCACGTTTTCTTTAGGTGCGGCCCCGTAAACTTTCATGAAAATAAAAATCTTCGAAAAATGCGGAGAACGTTTTTGAATAAGTCGGAATACCTATAGATCTTGCGATAAAAAGTATTTTTGCAACTTCGGCGAGTTTTCCGGACTTTGGTCGCAAAATTTCGTTTCTCGATACCAGAATCACGGAATACTGTTGCAACGACGAATGTAGTCGGTTTGTACGAGTAAGTTCTATTTCAGCAAAAGTTATATATATCTACGCGAGTCGCGCGCGAGAGCATCGTCGGAGGATCAAAATTTTTTGTGAACGCGCACTCTTGTCGCTCACGCGAGTATCGCCGCAATGAACGAGTTTACGTCGTAATCGCGTGAAGCTTTTGAACGCGAAGCAATTTTCCCAAATATTCCTGCGAAAATCCTGGCGTGCGGCGCTTCTGCAAAAGCCGCGAAAAACTCGTTTCTCGCGAGCTTCGTAATTAATATTGTGTGACCCTTTACTTTATCCGTCCTCCGTTCCGGACCGTTGATATAATATTTATTACCGAGCGCAATCTTCAAAAATACTGTGTATATACGCGGAATATATATATATATATATAAAATATGTTTTTTGAGATCACAAAAACTGCAAAGGAAATATGACGTCTTGAACGATAAAAGTCGCCGAAATGTAAAATCGTGAAAGTTTAATCAATATAACAATGTTGTTCGATCAAGAAGGGGCCGCGATCCGGCCACTGTAAGGACGTGAATTGCATAAACCACACGGAGCAAGTTAAGTTATTCGAGGAATGCACTATACACGCAAATGCAGCTTTTATTGAGGAGTTTCGCCTGTACTCTCCAACCGTTATAAGCGGGAAGGACGAATGGCATATCCGCAGGGGCTGTGCGATAGAAAAGAATAGAATGAGAGCGGATATAAGACACATTTTTAGAAAGCGAGAAAGAAAATTCCACGACGAATTTTCTCTCCGCACACGTCCGGCTTACAATGTAGACTCCGCACTGCTTCACAAAATATAGTCTTGTATCGTTGCCGATAACAGTAGATACAATGAATTATTTCAGAAAAATTGCATCGAGAAAATTGGCATTGCGAACCGTTCGAATTTGAGATCTACTAATAAATACTGTTTAATAGTATGTGTAAATAAATTATTTATATAAAAATTAGTTACACGAATATACATAATCATTAGTATACAAAATAATAATTTATATATTATATAAAAAATAGTTTATATGGCATTTTAAGAAAAATGAAAGATTCTTCCTAGATGCGCTGAATATAGAATCTTTCTAAGATATTTTTCAATCTATACCGTGCAATATCCGTGTATTTAATGATCTCGCTATTTTTCTACCCGCACATCTTTTTATTGGCATCGGTCTTTTTGGGAAATCGGTCGAATGGCGATATCATTTCTCGTATAAATCAAATAGGGGAAGAGGAGAGGAACGGAAGAGGAAAGTTTTAGGTCGCGGAGGAAGCATCTAAGAAACTAAACCTGCCGCATTAGATACTTGTACGCCAGAGTTTTATCGACTTAGCCAACGAGTTTCTGCGACACGTTCGTGAAAGTTAGCCGCGTAACTGCTGATCGTTCAGGAAATTCTGCCGATTGTTTATCCAATCTTGCACTTTTATTAACTTCAGCAAAAAGAAAATTTCCGACTTTTTTTTGTGTGACGCGATAGGGATTGCTGAATGGAAACGGGACGATTTTCAGATGATTTTATTGCGCGCGCTCCGTATGCGATGAGCAACAGCATAGATGTGCGCGGTGAAAGTCGAGAGAAAATTATAGTTAACTACAACTGTTACAACGATAAAATGTAGCAGCGAGTATGAAGCAATATTTACCTTGAAAAAGTTTTTATATTACAACTCTCTGCTCTTACATTTTATTGTTAGACATAATTGTAATTAAGTTTTACACGACGACTGTAGCAAAAAAAATTCTGACCTATCATAATGTATCTATCAAATTAGTCATAATAATAATAAAGCTATTACATTAAAAACACTGTGTCACGTCAGCTTATTATCACAGCTTTTTATCATTTGCTAGTTTTATGCAATAGAAAAAGATTTAATTTGTCGTGGAAATTTATTTTCTTGATATATATTACTGTAAACTATATAAAACAATATCATCTCCGAAGTTGCCGGGAAAAGTAGAGAGGAAGTCCGAGCGATTATTGAATAAATTTTTAGCAAATTGTTTTCAGCGCTAAGAACAGCTATACAGGTAAATTTCCTTGGTTTGTCAAAGGAAGTACTTACGTTCTATTGTATCAAGCTTAGCAAGCTCGAAGCCGTAATTCCTCTTATATATCGATCGCGGTGTTTGCAACAGCACAAGCGTGGGATAAACGCGGTTCGTTTGTGGCGCGGGATCATCTGCAAATGACAAACCGTGTCGATTCCCACGATACCGAACTCGCTCGATATCGATCTCGACACTTTTGTTGGGATGTATCTTAAGATAATCGGACGGGTCAGAAGTTCCGTGAGTTATACTGTAAATGACCTACTCGGCAGAACTTATATGTTTTGGTCATCGCACATAAAAAATAAAAAAGAAAAAAAAATACATTTTCTCGGAAATTAAGATACACAATAATAATCATTTTTGTCAAGAGAATTATAAAAACATCTGCCGAGAGAGAGAAATAAAAGTTGAAAGACTTGAGCTATTATATCCGTTCGAGAAAAGACATTGAAAGAAATTCATCGCAATCCCGTTTGAACATAGAATGCGTGCGGACGTTTCTGTAGAAGAAAACGGTTTATCGTGGCGTAGCGCGTAATTATTTGCTGAAATTGCTCGCGAACTTCGGACGGAGATTGCAATAATTTCCTCCTTTCAGCGACGTAGCTGAAATTCTTTTGATGAGCGTCCTTTGTTCCGCACCGCTGTTTGCAGCAGCTTCTCCTCTCCCGAGAATAATTCGTTCACGTCACTTGTCACTGCAGGCTACTTAAAATGAGTAAATCCCAGAATAAACAAGATATGTGGGATGTGGTAGCAAAGAAATTATCGCGCTTGCGATTCAACGGCAAAGCGCTGACAGATAGCATAGAGGTAATTCCGTGTACAAATGTGTTATGAATCGCGGTGAGAATGTTAGGTTAATTATTTTTACAAATGTCATAATTTCTCTGTGAAAAAGAGAGAAAAAAAATATCTGTTGTATGAAAGCGCTAATAAATGTTCGCTATCTCGTAGATTTAAAGAAAATCGAAAAAAATAAGATGCAAAAATTATATTTATTGGTGTGTATCTGTTTCGTCTCCGTTCTTTTCACTTTCCTTCCATTCTTTCATCGTGTAATACAATATTTTTTATTGTTTTAATATTCTACGTTAAAAGTGACGTTATAAATATTCAAATCAGGCAGAAGAAATTTATAAGCAAAAAACCCGCTTTTTTTTTACTATACATTGAGTTTCATCGTTATTTTTTCTCTCAACGAGTTTTATATCAAGCGTGTTGTGCACGCGGAAGAGTATCTCTGAAGAAATCTAAAATAGGACGATGTTTCTTATTTCTGGACACACAGAACCAGACCAAGAGAAAAACGCTGTCGAAGCTCTCCATGATTGGTTTCAATGGGACTGGCTTATTCTTTCACAGGCGTGGGGATCGACTTAAGGTACGCTTCCCCCTCTGCATCGCACAGCGCGGCGGAATAAATTGGATGGACGCAAATAAATTGAGTGAGCGCGGAAAATGAACAAGTTTTAATACAGGTGAATCTCGATGCGCTTGGAGAATCACTCCGCTCACTCTTGAAATGAGATTTCCGGTAAAAAATTAGAGTGTAGATAAAAATTTCGCGTCATAATTTCCGCGCGAGGGTTCTACCTCTCTCTCTCTCTCTCTCTCTCTGAAAAACGAAAAATTTATTGACGATCGCATCTATATATACATATATATTTTTTTTTCGACGGATGATTTTGATGATGAGAGCCCCATCACGCCGTATAACTCATCGCAAGCATAATGGCTTTCCCCGCTTAGTATCGCCATTAAACTATCCGCCAAGTTATCATCCGTTAAGTTTCATCTCCGTTGCTCTGTAATACCTCTTGTCATCGGTTCAGATCCCGAGATATCAGAACACCTATCGCTTAGAGCCATTTGAAGTTTTTTCACCGAGAACAGTCGACAAGCTTATCCATGACGTGATGGAGGCAAAATTATCGTCGGTCGTGTCGTACCAGCCGAATCAGGCGTCTAAATTATGCATGGATATTGCCGCCGATGTACTCAAGGCTGTAAAGAAGAAAAATTACGACAGGTGTCACCATTAATTACTTCAATTTATTTCTAATTGCGCTATTTTTCGTCTTTGGTGCTTCCTCTTTAATCTTTTCTAAAACTATTGTTTCTCGTTCTCTCTCTCTCTCT
>QVOB01022574.1:0-12997 GCA_014839585.1 Pseudomyrmex concolor
TAAGATTTTTTTTAACATATAAGGAATAAAAATTTTGTATTCGTGATTTTTTTTTATAGTAAAAGACAGTATAGAGTTGTTATTGGTATGTCATTAATTTGTCTTTAACATTGTAAATACTATTTGATAAATTAAGTTTACGATAGGTGCGGCTCATATACCGAAGTTACCCTAAGCTGTTTGCGAAATTTTAAATAATAAAAAGTGATAAATAATGAAAATAATTTCTAAATTAATTGGGAAGGGAAAATGGATATTCTCAGATATGAGATGCGAATCAAGCATCCTATATGGTTTTAAAAATTGAAAATTTTAATTCAAAATAATGTGTAAGAATTTACACTTAAAAAAATTAATATATATTTATT
Source organism: Pseudomyrmex concolor (assembly GCA_014839585.1). Lineage (NCBI taxonomy): Eukaryota > Metazoa > Arthropoda > Insecta > Hymenoptera > Formicidae > Pseudomyrmex > Pseudomyrmex concolor. The sequence continues at coordinate 369 of QVOB01022574.1, forward strand.
TAAAAATATATCTGCAAAATATCCAGCGATTGGCTTTTACCACTTTTGAAATTTATTACTAGTTTTAAGCCTTAAATATCTTAATTCGTTTAATAAAAAATGATTTTATTCCAAAATATGATCGTTTAGTTGATCAGTTCAGATTGTTTCGATCCTTGAGTTGGATCTTCATTAATAAATAATGAAAATACACGATAAGTTGTATCAATACATGATGAACAAAATTATATAGATAGTCATTTGTCAAAAATTAAACCGATAATTGTCAAAATAAATAAAATTTAAACTCACTACAATAAACTCATTAGTCTACTGTTATTGTTTTATGTAGTGAGCCAAATTTTATTTACTTCGCTTTCGTCATTTTCAACAGTTTAATTTTTGATATAACCATATAATTTTGTCTCTCGTGTTCTGATGCGACATATTTACTTATATTGGCCTATCTATCTATTATTTATTACTAAAAAGTTGTTCGCAATATAAGAAAAAAACTTAAGTTTTTAATTTAGTAGTTTTTTAATATTAATTAAATGAACACTCGCACGTACTTGAAAGCTAACATTAGACTTCGGCAAGTTGAAAATGCCGTTGAGCCATTGATTTCCTTGATTTCCGCTCTTACTGAACATCAATTGTGACGCGGAATCCTCTCGTTTGAAGTACACATTCAACGAACCCATTGTAAAGCCGTACATATGATACCTGCCAGGTTGTGTTTGAACACAATTCATAAATTATCGAGCTTGCATTTTTATTCCACGTTACTTACCAGAACGAGAAGCATCCGGATTCCGTCAATGACGAATTGTACAAAGGGGATATGATTCTCGCCGTATCGTTCACTAATCGTCCGGACGCCTCGATAAAGAGATAATAGCCTGAAATCAGCAACTGTTTACAAAAGAGACAATTCCAGCTCTTTTCCTCCAGTACTTTTATTGCATTCTATTTTTATTTTCGCAATCAAGCGTGCTGCAGTTGAGGTCGTACGAGAAGATATCACGTTGTGTGTGTATATACCATTATTTCCGGCTCCCAAAGTGTGATCGTGCGTCGGTCCGGTGCCGACGTGCATGCTCGGCGTCTCGAAGTTATGACGTTGCCAATTGAAATCGTGAAACGGATCCGGTTCCCACCAGCAGAGATCTGACGTCTCGAAGTCGCATTTCGTCATCGCGGACGTGTTTGTACCTTATTATGGAATATCGGGTTATCACGTTATTGAGATGAATAAAACTCAAACAGAAATTTGGCAGAAGAAATAATGATTTTTGTTTTCGACAAAGAACAAGAGAAAAAAAACGAAACAAAAATGTAAAATGCCGAATTGGCGAAGCGACTGCACGGCATGCAGGAAGTCGGGATTCAAGGTATTCTTTTCGCAATGGGTTTTTTCATAGAAGAATAAATTTCATAGAAGGATAAAAAGGATAATTTATTTGAGATGCAAATCAAGCACTTTAGGATGGATTTTCAAATTAAAATCAGTTCAAATTCTTAAGTGTAATTTACACGTTTAAAAATTGTATTTGCACGCGTACATCTAGCGTATTGACTATATCTATTTAGTGGTTGAAGAATGTAACAATTGAACATAATAATTAAGTATTGATATATTGTTAATGTTAGAATATTAAAATGATTTATCGCGTAAGCCGACGTATTTATTATATCAAAAAAATGGGAAAAACAACGGTTAGAAGGAGAGTAAGAAAGAAATGAATTAAAAAGAAAAATATAACTGTTTCTTGCTTCATTGTAAATACTTCGACAAAAAGGAGTCGTTCCATTCCACTGATATCCATTGCAATAAATTTCAGGACTGCCGATGAGCAAATAGCCGGGCTCACAAAAGAACATCAATATCGCGCCGTCCAACTTTGATCCCATAACCGAGTGAGGGGGTGGATTTGGTTTCGGGCATTCGGCATCTGCAGAAAGATAACTTAAATACAGTCTACAATCAAAGTTGTTGCATTCAGCTTTGCACTTAGAATTGCTATGTATTTACAAAAAAAAAAAAAATAAATTCAAAATTTAACTATCATTGTTTTTTATTAATACAAGAAAATATTATTTAATTGTACTGTTTGTTCAAACTACATAAAATTAATCTCATGTCTTCTGAAACAAACATAGACGCTTCGCGTCTGTTACAATATCGATTGAACTACTTTCCTATCTATCCAAAAAAAAAGAGCGGATGTGTTACAAGGTCTGTTAACACTTTGATGGCCAATTTCACCGAGATAATTCTTCGACGTTCAAGCTTTACTTACTCACACACACGGGAACAGGAGTGTCCCACACACCATGCACGCACGTGGAATACCTGTTGCCCACGAGAATGAATCCGTCGTTACAACTGAACCTTACGATTCGACCTCGTGCCCGTGGGCGAACCCTTCCGTTATTCAGTCTCAATCGGGAACATAATGGGATAGAAAGACCTTCGGATAGAAAAACAACAATCAACGTTAAAGTTATAACGTTGATATAACAATAAACGTTAAAGTTTATTTAATTATTCAGAAAGCGCGTGTTGACTTGTGTCAAATGAATTGAGATTTTTTTATCGCAACTCGGAATAATTAACGAATTAACGAATTAACGAATTTAACACTTCGCGCATGTCTGTTCTACTCGGTTTCGCTTTTTTTTTTCGAAAGTGTGTACGTTACATTATTATCCGTTACTTCTCTTATTGTGTCTATGTTCCATTTCTTGCTCCATTTCGTCTCTGGTACGTCTAAGCGCTTGCGGAGAATAAACGATGTACTGACCAAAGAAAACGAAGACCATCAAAACCATCGATAAACACCTCATTTTGACGTTATAAAAAGCACCGTAAAAACAAAACTCGCGCACTACAACGTAAGATAGTACCTTTTTTTTTTTTTTTAAATAAAATTAAGAGAGGGATTATTTTATTCCGATATGTAATTCCACACAAATTAAAAATTGTGAAATTTCTAAATTAAATAAGATCACGGGATTTCAATATATTATATTTATCGGAATACGCACGATAGTCACAATCTGTCTTATCAATGATTGAAACAAAACGCGTAAAAAGATTTCATCAAGAAAACCGAGTTCACACTAATAAGCGCGGCAAAGATGTGAATGGAGTAACACAAAATCTTGTTTCTGAAATGTTGTGTCAGCCAAGCCAAGAGCGGGAACAGCTTCCGTTTGGAGCTTGTTCATACAAGTGATAGCTCTTTTATCGTTTTCCGGTGCTTTATCTCTTTCGAGCGTTGCCTTGAGGAAAATCCCAGGAGAGATTGCATTTCGCACTGTGAAGCGCCGACTGTGTGTTCGGCGCCAACTCGATGATCTTGTTTCGGAATACGAACTTTACCATTTTGTTGTTCCGAGTTCGGCGACGACGATTTATCACCTCGGTTCGCGATCACAAAGTCCGCTAAAGTTGTGAGGACACGAATTCTGAAAAATCCGGATCTACTCTCGGCGGTTTTATTGAAAATAACTTCACGCGTCAACTTAATTCGGGATCTTATACACACAAAACAATGAATTTTCTTCTTCAAAACCATTAGTTTTTGTTCATCTTCATGTGATTTAAAAAAATTTTATTTTACACATATATATATTTTTCTACAAAAACTTAATTTGCTAAAACACATTCTATTACATTCAAGAAATTTTGTAATTTTAAATAAAATATACGCGTTAACAAACCCTGATACTGAGAAAAACCGTTTACAATGTCAAACAGAGATACTTAACAGATAAACAAATGATTGCAAAGATTTTTGTTTTAAATTTTGTGGTCTTATGTAAAATTAATGTTGCAAAATTATTTTACGTAGGATTTGATGTTTCGTAGTCGGACCACTTTTTTCTTTTACCGAGAAGGGAAGATCCTGAAGCCTCTTTAGCTCAGTGGTAGAGCACTGGTCTCGTAAACCAGGGGTCGTGAGTTCAAACCTCACAGGAGGCAGTTTAATTTTTTTTCATTTATATATTTTCCACTTTTTATGTTATTTTTGCAAATTCAGAAATATGCAAACTATAATAATATTTTAAGAACTGAAGTATTATGTATAAAAAAATAATACAACATCTAAATTACTGTTATTACAATACAGCATATACAAAACAATATATAAATAATATAACATGAAATATTTAGAAACATTTAAATTTTTAAATAATAAAGTGAAAGATCTTTCTGTTTTGTATCTTTGCGCATAAAAAAAAAAGCTACAAGAGAACATTGTTTTTTTTGCCCATAGTTACATGAACTAAGAACCAATCGTATTTATCGATACTTGGAGCTTTTTGGTTGTCTGCAGAAGGTTGGTAGACGTTCCGCAGACGTTTTGGCGCCGATTATACAACCGTCAAGTTGCGCCGACAATCTGCCGTTCTGGTATACGCGTGACCGGTGCTGTTCTTCACCGGCATTGTCGTGAGGCGCGTCTACTCCCGCGATTTCGGACGACGAACAAGCAATCGTAATCGGCGAGATGAGCGACGATTTCCCGTATCGCGCGGAATACGCGAAAAGCGATCGTTCCAGATGTCAAGCTTGCAAACAATCTATTAGCAAGCTCAGTTTGAGGATCTCTACTGTTGTGCAGGTATCGAACTTTAACGTGTGCGAAAACTTCGGGCATACGAATTGCGCGTCAGAATAAGTAATGGATGCTCTCAGCGCGTCTGTGACGCTTTATCTTGTGTTGTCACTTGTCGCACCGCAATAAATTTGTTAGTATTCTTGCGGTTAGCGAGCAATACATTTCGCCGCACGTACACCATGTAAAAGCACGTGCGGATGCAATCGTTATCGTTAGATTGTTGATCTTATGTAAAATTGTAACACGTAGCAATATCATAGTTGCATAAGTTATGATAACATCAGTAGTATTTATATTATCTTCACTTTATGTTATTTCTATTTGCTCTCTCTTTGTAGCAAATGTCATATTAGCTAGTTTTAATTTCTATTGCATTAAAAAAAGATTGTAAAATAAAATATGTGTACATGATAAAATAAAAAACTTATTAAAAATTATTGTATAACAAGTATTCTAATGTATGTTTGTATTCTATATGTTCAAAAGCTAAATAATATACCTAATAAATATAATAACTTTAGAGTCCAGTTCATGATGGAAAAATAGACAGATGGTATCATATGAAGTGCTTCTTCCTGAAACAAAGGCCAAAATCTACCGCAGATATTGCTGGCTTTGATGAGATTCGTAATGATGATCAACAAGAAGTTCGAAAGAAAATTGGTTGGCATATATTTCGAAAAATAATCTCAGTTTATTTTCTTTTATCATCAATATGTTTTTATATTTTGTTTTATATTTTTTATCTGCAGAAGAATCTCTCAAAACTTCTGCTCCAACATCTGGAAAAGGAAGAAAAAGAACCAAAGGTGCTGGTGTTGGGTCTGGAGATTTCAGGGTAGAATATGCCAAATCTAATAAGTCTACTTGCAGAGGATGTGATGAGAAGATAATAAAGGGTGAAACTAGAATATCAAAGAAAGATTATGAAAGTGAAGAAGCTAGAAAATTTGGTGGTCTGGATAGATGGCATCATGTAGAGTGTTTTGCAAAATTACGAGCAGATCTGGGGTATTATGGAAGAGGAGATGAACTTCCAGGTGCCAAAGAACTTTCGAAAGAAGATCGGCAAAGTCTTAAAACAGCACTGCCCAAACTGACCGAAGGAGAAATACCACCTCCTCCAAAAAAAGTTAAGGATGAACCAGAAGACAAAGAGGAATTGGAATTGATGAAAAAACAGAATGAGGAGTTATATGCTATAAGAGATCAAATTTCCGGTCTTGGAAAAAACAAATTGATTGCAATATTGGAAAAAAATCGCCAGGAAGTTCCAACAGGAGAATCAAACGTAAATATTTTCATGTTATTAGTACTTTTAACTAAATGTCTTATCTTAAACTTAAATTATTTATTATATAAGATATCTCTTATGTCATAATTAATTAATAAATCTTTATTTTTTATATAGATCTTGAATTTATTATCCGATATATTATATTTTGGAGCTCTAGAACCTTGTCCAAAATGTAAAGGGCAGCTTATATATAGTTCGGGCTTGGGATATAAATGTACTGGTAGTATATCAGAGTGGACTAAATGCGAGTATGTTACTCAAGATCCAAAAAGAAAGAAATGTGAAATACCAAGCGATATGAAGAAAGAATTTCCAATTAAGTAAATATCTTCACATAATAATGAGTTAAGAAACGTAATATAAAAATATAAATTTTGTATGAATGCTTGTGATTTACTTTTAGATCGTACAAATCCAAGGTGAAAAAACGTGTGTTTAAAATAACTGCGCCATCCTCATCAAGCTCTATCAAAAAAGAAGAGGATGAAGCAGATGGACCAAAAGTACAAGCAAGACCACGTCCTTTGAAGAACATGCAGTTTGTTATTTTGGGAAAAACAGAAAAAAATAAGGAAGAATTAAAGAGGGAGATTTTATTGTTAGGCGGTGCTGTTACTACAAAAATTCATCAAGACTTGACTGCTGTAATTTCGAATCAGAATGAAGTGGATAAAATGAACAAAAGAATGGAAGAAGTCAAATCTCACGATATTCAAGTAATAACGGAAGATTTTGTACAAGAAGCAAAAGAATTTACAGATGCTCCTATCATGCTTTTAAAGAAAAAAACTATCTCCAGCTGGGGTGGCGATATAAATGCTCGACTTTCTAATGTTATTGCAAAATCAGGCGCTTCCAAAAGCAAAAGCAGATTTGAGAAATCGAGTTCTGGCAAGGTGAAGGTGCAAGTAAAAGGCGGGGGAGCTGTTGATCCTGATAGCGGCTTGGCAGACTGCGCGCATATTTATCAAGACGGTAAAAATAATTACACCGCGACTCTGGGTTTGACAGACATACAGTCGAAGAAGAATAGTTATTACAAGATACAAATTCTGAAGCACGATAAGCGCGATAAGTATTACTTGTTTCGAAGTTGGGGCCGAATCGGTACTACGATAGGTGGCAACAAGTTGGATCCAATGCCGTTGCAAGAATGTATACAACAGTTTGAGGCATTGTATCTCGAGAAATCTGGTAATATCTGGGCGGATAGAAAACACTTTATTAAGATGCCCGGCGCGATGTACCCGATCGATATAGATCATGGAGATGAAGAAGTTGTTTCTCTGGATTCTGATGTCAAAAGTAATTTGCAGAAACCAATTCAGGATCTGATGCGTCTTATCTTTGATGTGAATGAAATGAAGAAAGTTATGTTGGAGTTCGAGTTAGACATGGATAAAATGCCGCTCGGGAAACTGTCCAAGAAGCAAATTGAGAAAGCTTATTCAGTCTTAACGGAATTGCAAGAGATAATGAAGAAGAGCAATCCAGAACGCACCACATTAATCGAAGCATCCAATAAATTTTACACACTGATACCTCACAATTTTGGTGTTTCTGGACCAAAAATTCTCGACAACTCAGATGAGATTAAAAGCAAATGCGACATGCTGGATGCGTTGCTCGAGATGGAAATTGCGTACAATCTTTTGCATGACAAGACTGACGAGAAGGAGAATCCGCTCGACAGTCACTACAAGCAGCTGAAGACGGATATTGATGTATTAGACAAGACAAGCGAGGAGTACAAGATGATTGAAAAATACGTCAAGAATACTCACGCGTCTACTCACACGCAATACGAGCTCGAGATCGAAGAAGTGTTTGTCGTTAAGAGACACGGCGAAGAGCAGAGATACAAACCCTTCAAGAAACTGCCCAACAGAAAGTTGCTCTGGCACGGATCCAGAACTACGAATTTCGCGGGAATATTGTCGCAAGGTTTGCGTATCGCGCCTCCAGAAGCGCCTGTTACGGGTTACATGTTTGGCAAGGGTATTTACTTCGCCGATATGGTGTCCAAGTCTGCAAATTACTGCTGTACACACAGTGGGAATCCAACTGGTCTGTTGCTGCTTTGTGAAGTCGCTTTGGGTAATATGTACGAAAGATATCAGGCGGACTACATCGAGAAACTACCTAAAGGTAAACACTCGATATTGGGTCGCGGTCAAACTCAACCTGATCCTCAGAATGTCCATAAGACAGAAGACGGCATTGAAGTGCCCTTGGGAACAGGTGTGCCTGCTAATCTTGATAATAAAAAATCGGTATTATTATACAACGAATACATTGTATACGATGTGGCTCAGGTAAAAGTGCGTTACTTGGTGAGAATGAAATTCAAATACAAATATTAAAAATATGTAATACAAAAAACCGGTGGTGCTCAAGGTCGCATTTAAGTTATACTTCTCTTGTGAGTTCAATTGTGTATTTAACATTATTTTATTTTGATAATCGCTCCAGTGTGAATTTGATTTGTGTTGTAATGCGCGCGCGCGCGTTAAATCTCATGTTTTTATTTTATCATTCTGTGATTACTTACTAAATGTTACCTATATATTTTTCTATGTGTTGAATATAATTTTCTAAGTTGTATCGTTCAATATAAATTTGTTTACGCACCAAATGGTCTTTGCTACCTCGAATGTAATAAAATACATAACATTATTTGATATATAACAGAATAAATTTTTCACAAAAATTGATTGTGTTTTTATATTTATTTAAAAAACACGACGCGTGCGAATAAAAAAAACATTGTTGACGGCTTCCGCAGCTCTTATTGTAAAAAGTCACACGCACATACGATACCTATAGTGTAATAGTAGATATTAAATGACAAGTTTTGATATGTTATAAGAAAAATAGCAAGGATAACAGTGATTCATAAATTTTTTGATGTTATACATTTATTTTTATTTTTACAATACTAATTAAATTATAAAGTAATTATTCTCTTACGAGTATATCTGTATTTGCCGCGTTATTCATTATCGACGTAGCGTTTATGGACAAGCTATTGCTACTTAAGGCTATCACATACAGCTGCATATGAATAGCATAAGACCATTTCAACGAATGAGCATCTAGCAAAAAGTCGCCATAGTGCTTTACATAATACCATGTTAGATGTTTATTGGTCCAAATGGACTCGTGCTGTGCAGCTGTCATTTTGTGTGCAATGGCCCTTAATCGAAAAGATTGGCGCTACGCGTTACTGACAGATGGAGGAAAAGTCGCTCCTTTTGCTCTCAGATTCTCGCGCCTCTTCTAGAAAATAATCTGTAATTCATCATACGATAACCAATCAGCTACTTGCTTTTTCAGGAACACCAGATATGTGATGTGACCGATGATAGTAGAACAGGATTGTAGAACAGCTGACTGTTTCTGTCGTGTGCACTAGTGTGCACGTGTACCGCAAATCGTGTGTGTTGTGTGCAGAAATTTTTGACAGTCACTGTCAGTCACTATCGATGGTGACAGAGCGTATCGGCGATTAATTGTCGATCTCTCTAATCGCAATTATTCAAAACGCACGAAAAACGCATAGTTCACGCGGAATACATCTTGCTGCTAGAAATTTCAGTCGCAATTTACAGAGAAAAAAATGTCGCAAGAAGAGTCGGTATATGATATGGCATATCGCGGCAAAACCGCAGCCGTAAAGATCCTGTTGAACGAAAACGAGACACTGAAGACGCAAACAGACAGCGTTTGTATTTTGTGAAACTATTTTCCATCGTTTGTATCGCACATATTTGCACGAAGCTGTGATGTGTTTCTTCTTCCTCGTAGAATAGCAGAATGTTGATACACTGGGCAGCTCTGGGAGGTCACGACGATCTGGTCAAACATTTGTTGTCCCTTCACGTACCGGTGGATCCTAGAGACGACGTAAGACAGTAATTATTTTTGTGCGCTATTCTAATAAACAGACTTCCAAGAACTTCGAAACAATCCATCGAAATTCTCGGAAGAAATTCATCTCAGACAAGACAATTGAGAAACAGCTGATCGACTTGTTCGCACGTTGCAACGAGAATTTTATGTTGAAGGTTACAAATTGATTTTACGCAAGAATTGAATTTACTTATCAAACATTTTAAGAAATATCGTGTTCTTTTAAATATATCTTGCATTAATCGTTGAACTCCCCTGTTGTTCTAAAAAAATTCTATATTCATATAATAAACTATATATTTTCGCAATACACAAGTAAATAACATACAAGAACATCTGTACAAAAATGTGTCTTGTGTAAAAATATTTCAAAATATAAATCGCTGAATTGAAAAGGCGTGGAAGAATTGCGGGAGATCCAGGTTTCACTCCTGGTCAAGATGTTTTTTGCAATTTTAATTTCTACGGAAGAATAAATTAATTTTTATTTTTTTAATTTCCATGGAAGAACAAGTTTGGATATTTTATTTATATATGATGCAAAGCAAGCATCTTGGAATAAATTGAATTTAATTCAAATTATCATGTGTATTAGTTTATACATTTCAAATAAAATCAAACCTTATATTTCGCACAAACACAGACTCACACGACCGAATTAATCTTTATTTCAAAATATATTATCTATTATCAGTGGCAATTAGCAAGAAAAGTAAATTTCAATCAATCAAGCTGTCCATATCCACTAGGTCTGTATCTTTAAATTTGCGAATTTAATTTACTTAACGTTTAAATATAAGAAGAGGTCAATTGCAAGCATGAATAAGATGTGAAATATATTTACGTAACAATAAAGATATATTACATCGGTTAAAGCGAGATGTTTCTCGAGCTCTTTAGTCTTTATCAGTCGCAAATTAGTTAGCAACTACATAACAATTGAGAGGCCGCCACAACAATAAAAAGAAGAAAAACGCGCGATACATAAATTATATATATTCTACACTTAAACATAGACGAATGATACGTAAAACAATTTGTCAATTCAAGCATTTCAACTCTCACGCCAGTTCTATTTTGTATCAGATTTTAATAAGAATTCTGTCACTCCCAAAAGTTCTCTCACTTCTTTTCGTCTCTATTCAGTAAAGTCAGATCCAACCTGATCTTATTCCAAATAGAATTTCATGCAATTGAATTATCTTTAACTCTATGAGAAAACAAGATACATAATATATTCCACATCTTATGATCGCAATTGATCTCTCTTTATTTTGTGAATCTACAAAACAAAGTGTCTTACTTTGTTTTTAGTAATAACGCAATCTCAAACGAGATGTCACATTGTTAGCTTCATGAAGCTGCTGTTTCAGCAAAACTCTTTCTTGCTACGTCGTCCCAAAAACTATCTAGAAACATCCTATCTAAAGAAAGATGGATTCTTAATAATACGTACACGTTTCATTATACATAATAATTATATTATTTTTCCATAGATCAATTTTTTTTATAAGAAAAAACTTATACGAAAATAAGTATAAAGCGAAAATGCATCCAAAATGCATCGCATGTTGCGTTACATTTCTTTTTCTTGCATAATAATCCTGTTTTTTTTCTCACGCGTAACGCACGTCACATAATCACCGAGACTTTCATTACGTTCGTCGCGCCGGCTCGTAACTTCCCTCGTACGTTCATCAAAATGTTTTTCAATCTGTTTTTTGCGCCGTCCGAATCATGCAGACAGACATGACTCCGCTGATTTTGGCGGCGTCCGCCGGCCGCGAGAAAGTTGTTAACACGTTGCTGACCGAAGGAGCAGACGTGAACGCAACGACGGACAACGGTCACTCGGCGTTGCAGTACGCCGCATCAAAGAACTGGGTCTCCATCTGCGAGTCGTTGCTTGATAAAGGTGCCGATGTGAATATCGTGGACAAGCGAGGTGCCACGCCGCTGCACAGATCCGCATCGAAAGGCAATATCGCTATCGTGAAGCTTTTCCTTGAATATGGGAAGAAGTTGAACATAGGTAACGTTTCTAGATAGAAAAGTTTCTATGTATTATTGAAATGCGGCAATGCTCTCTCTTGTATATGTTGCGCATATAATAATATATAAAATATCAAATATATAATCTATGTATATTTATATAAATATTTTCGATTATATAACCTAGAGAAGTACAAATGTTTGCTTGCTCTCCTTAGACGTACGTGCGCAATTTTCATGCATCTGTTTCGTGCAAATTTGTTTGTTTCTTTTTTTTCTTTTTCAGATAAAAGGGACGCGTATGGTAACACGCCGTTGCATCTCGCTTGCGAGGAGAACCGCGAGGAAGAGGCGAAACTGCTGGTGGAGCACGGAGCGGACATGACGATCACCAACAAAGAGAAAAAGACCCCACTGGATCTCGCAAGTCCTGGATTGGTCCGACAGCTCGAGAAAATCAAGCGAGAGCCGGAATCAAAATAAAACGCGCGCGCGCGTCTCTCGTTTTTTTTTACTTTTTAAGTTTTTTAAATGTTTCTAATAAATTTATCATGATTAAATTTATCAAGTTTCCTTTTCCAGAATTTTATTTTTATCCTACTTTCTCTCCCTCTCACTCTCTTCTGTCTATCACACTCTTTCTTTATATATATAATATGTAAAATGTGATTAACGTTCGCGTTTGTTCTATATAAAATGTGTATCAAAAGTCCTTTATTCAATTATTCACGGTTTTTTTTTCGCTATTTCGCGCCCTGTGCCTCTTGCTCTTGAATCGTCGGCGCTGTATCAACGTGAACTGAACTTTCTTTCTTTCT